>PVIC010009455.1:0-45558 GCA_004025085.1 Thryonomys swinderianus
GATCAGTTGTTTAAAGTCTGAAAAATGTATGATCATATATTCTTTACAGACATATGGAGAACTAGTAAGTCTAAAAACAGGTATGCATGTGACACACACCAAATTCAGGACAGTGGTTCTCTCTAGGGACAGAGAAGAAAGGCATTCTGGAAGCGAACACAGGTGTTTGTGGGCTCATTTCTTTAAAAATAAACTTAGGAGAAACAGGTGTGGTGGCTCACGCCTGTAATTCCAGCACTCGGGAGGCAGAAACAGGAGGATTGCTAAGTTCAAAGCTTGCCTGGGCTACATAGTGAGCTGAGGGCCAGCCTGAACTACAAAACGAGACCCTGTCTCAAACAAACAAACAAAAAAAACAACTGAAGGCACAAGGTTGAGATCTGCTAAAGCTGGCTGGCAGGTATTCCTGGGGCAGTTGCATTGTTCTTTCTTTGTCCTCTGATTGTTCTTGCTCTTGACGTGGGTTTTGTCATGTTGCTCAGGGTAGTCCTTAGCTCGTGTACTCTGGTAATCCTCCTGCCTCCGCCTCCTCGGTAACTGGGACTATAGGTACAGCCTCCAAGCCCATTTATTGTACTTTATATTTTTTAAAATTATATTTTGAAGTAAAGCTTTCCAAAATGCCCATTTTATGCTCATGAGAATTAAGATTAATAGGATCTTATTGACCAAAAAGGGGGAGGACCACAAAAAAACTCTTTTTGGTTCATATCCTATTTTTTTTAATCTAGAAATTTGACAGAAAAGCAAATTCTGAAGTCCTATTCTTATTCTTAAGCTTCCATGTGTATCAGAATTATCTGCTGTTTCTACTGAATACAGATGGTGAGGCCCAGTTCCCCGATTTCTGACTCAGCAGGTCTGGGCAGTTGCAGAAGGTACAATTCTGAGAAATATCCAAGCCTTGTGAAGGTGGTTCATATAGGGATCATACTTCAAGAATCATGAACATAGAGTTTTGTTCTGTATTTTCAGACTCCACAACAGAATCTACAATGAGTGTAAAAAGCTCATGGAAAACTGTTTTAAACTCTGCATCATGCACTTGATCCCAACTGTCATTATTATATGCTGTTTGGAGTCTAGTTTCTACAGCCTTACCACTGTCTGTAGAAATTAATTCTTCAGAGAATTTGTCTCTTGCCCAGAAAAAGTCACTCAAATCTTTTGTAGATTGGCAGGTTTCAAATATCTGCTGTATGAGAAAAGACCCCCAGAGCCAGTTATTTTCTTATTAAGTGTGAAATGTAGAGAAAGGGGAGTTTGAAAGGCAATTTGCATTCTGCACTCTATCATGCAGAAAGAACCAGAACCAAGGTGGCAGTACTGAGAGTCTGCAGGCTTTTTTTTTTTCTTTTTGAGACAGGGTCTTGCTTTGTAGTTCAGGCTGGCCCTGAGCTCACTATGTAGCTCAGGCAAGCCTCGAACTCAGCAATCCTCCTGCCTCTGCCTCCTGAGTGCAGGGATTACAGGCATGAGCCACCATGGCTGGCTCTGCACATTTTTTGTCGGTGGCTAGAGAGCAAATATTTAGGGTTTCCAGACCATAAAGTCTGTTATAACCACTGAACTCTGCCACTGTACATGAAAAGAGCCAAATAACAAATACATAAATAAACTTATATGGCTGTATCCCAATAAAGCTTTGTTTACCAAACTAGTTAGTGTTGGACAGTTTACTGACCCCAATCTTAGAGGTTCAGCTTCATCCTGGAAATACTGCGGGAATGCATTCACTCTCAGCAGACATCTTTAAATCACTTGTTAGGTGCTGGTTTAAGATTTGATTACAGATAAGTAATAGATAAGCATCAATGAGATGATATCAAATGTGGGCACAAAATAGAAATGTTGAAAAGGTACCAAAGAATGGTACAATGCTTCTGAACCACATCTCCCTTTATTCACTTGGCTTGGTCTATGTAATTATACAACCCCCATCAACAAAGGGCCTCTGCACTGAGCTACATTCCCAGCACTTTTCCCCGCTTTCTTCCTCCACCTTTATTAGACTATTTAAAAATTACTTTCTATTTTCTAGGACTTCAGTTGCTTTTTCCATCTGACTTTTAAAAACCAACTCCAGGGCTGGAGGATTAGCTCAGTGGTTCTGGAGCCTGCCTCACAAACGCAAGGTCCTGAGTTCGATCCCCAGTAACCACATGCAACGCTGGGCGTGGAGAGTCACGCCCACCAGCAATCAATACCACATACCACGGTGCTGGGCGTGGTGGGTCACGCCTGTAATCCCATCACTTGGGAGGCAGAGGCAGGAGGATTGCTGAGTTCGAGGCTTGCCTGGACTACATAGTGAGCTCAGAGCCAGCCTGAACTACAAAGGAGAACCTGTCTCAAAAAAAAAAAAAACCAATTCCAGCAAATGAATCGTTTTCTAAGTGATACAGTATACAAAAATAACTTCTTGAGGGCCAGGAATTTAGCTCAGTGGTTCTGGCGCCTGCCCTGCAAGTGCTAGGTCCTTGGTTCGTTCCCCATAACCACATACAATACTTGCCGTGGTGACTTACGCCCACCAGCAATCAGTACCACATACCACAGTGCTGGGCATGGTGGCTCTTGCCTGTAATCCCAGCACTCGGGAGGCAAAGGCAGGAAGGTTACTGAGTTTGAGGTTTGCATGGGTATATAGTGAGCTCAGGGCTGGCCTGAACTACAAAGCAAGGCCCTGTCTCAAAAAAAAAAAGAAAAAAAAAATCTTGATTTTTGAAAATTCATTTCTCTGCAATTGTTGAATAGCTCCAAATTTTGCTAACTCTGGGCATCAATGTTTACTCTGGGTTTTAGATTTAGTCTCTGAAAAACTGTGTTCTACACCTTTATCATCCCCATCCGTAGTCTACCATCAACACTGTGATGAAAGCATTTTTGTCTAGGCATCTATCTCAAGTTCTTTAGCACAGACATTAGTCTTTTTATTTATTCCCACTCAACTGTTATGTTCTGTGAGCACCAGATACAAATGGGATTGGATGTTATTTAACAGCTACCGAGGTCAATCCAAGGGTGTCTTTATGCTGAAGTACTTAAGGAAGTTCACAGGTACTTCCACAGTTGGTTTTACTTTCTACACAGGAACATATTCAGGCAGCCCAGGGAGAGCTGTGGTCTGACCACTCTTCCCGGTTGTCAATCCCTATTCACCAGTGGCACAGAGGGGGTTCTTTATCAAAGCATCATATATAACTCCTCTACCAAACTGAACGTAAACTTTTATCAATACAGAAAATCCTTTTTTCCCACCCCCTTCCTCCTTTTTCACAGCAAGTAAAGCCCACTGGCCTAGAACAGTCTCTGCCAAGCTTTGGCTAGTAAAGAGGATTCAGAGGAAATAATACAACCATCAATCAGAAAAAGGAGTGGGGCAAAGGAAAATAATCAGGCTGTGGCCTCAATTGTGCCTTCCTGTGCAAGATGCCTGGACTCCCCACAGCACTAACAGTTGACCTCCCTCATCTCACCACACCTATGGCTCTTCACTGTGGTGCAGTCTTTCTGAACGTGTCCAAACTCTCCATAAGAACCACACTTCCGCTCATCCATATGGTCAGTCTCGAGCCAGAAGGCCTGGTCTGCTGCAGCTGTGGCAGCGCTGCTCTTGCTCCTAGTCTCCTGGCGGTACTTGGCAATGTGGTCATCTCTACCAGTTATAGTGGGCATTTTCCTGAAGATCACAATCCTTGGCAAGATGACCAGACTCACCACAATGGTAACAGATGTCTGGAAGAGATGAGGAAACAAACTGGAAGCCTCTGCCATGGCTTCCCATTCCACAACCTGGTCTTCACAGCAGGATATTCCAGCCCAGTAGCCAGATCATCCACACCTCAAGAACTCACTGCTTGCTGCTCACGGCTACAATCAGATCTTTGGCATCTGAGAGGGCCTGCAGAGGCAGAGACTTGGAGACAGACCCTAAGAAGGTGGCTTTAGAGGCAGTAGTTATTTTCAGGGTCAGTGGCTGGTGTTTTTCTGCTCACACTCCCACCATGCCACTGCGCATCCCCCAGCACTTTTTTTTTTTGTGTGTGGTACCGGAGACTGAACTCTGGCCCTTCTGCTTCCAAGGTAGGCGCGGTACCACTTGAGCTAAATCCCCAGGCCTAACTTTTGTTTTGTTTTTGAGGACGGGGTCTCATTATGTAGTCCAGGTTGGCCTTGAACTCATTATGTGGTCCAGGCTAGTCTTGAATTCTTGGCAATCTTCCTGCTTCAGCCTCCCTACTGCTAGGATTATCGGCACGCACCATCTCACATGGCTCTCAAATACTTCAAAAACAATATTTTTGATAAAGTCTCAGCCTCTAAGAATGCTGATATTATAGGCATGCACCACAATGGCCTGCTTTTTCTCACAGTAACTACTTTTTTGTTAAATATAGCAAAACAATACAACCTTCTGGGACAGTCTGAAAAAAACAAAGAATACACACATACAGGTTGGAAACTACCCCAAACTAAATGAGGACACTGTAGCATATTATTGCCAGCTGGTGATTAAGGGAACCAGTTTCTAGTTCAGCAACATGTGACCATTAATAAATTACCCCACTATTTCAATTTCTCTTCTATAGCTACCAGTTCTCCCCTATCTAAAATTCTGATCCTAGCCTTCTAATTTTTTTTAATGATTCAGAACCCTACTGTGAATGCTGCTTAATGAAGTAATACAGACAAAGTCAGATGTGTGGCTCACTCTCTAACCCCAGTACTCTGGGAGGGTGAGGAAGGAGAATTCTAAGTTCAAGGCCAAAAATATAAAAAGGGTTGGGGATGTAGCCCATTGTGAAAGGCCTGGTTCAATCCCCAGTAATGGGGGTCAGAGG
The DNA here is from genome assembly GCA_004025085.1 of Thryonomys swinderianus. NCBI lineage: Eukaryota > Metazoa > Chordata > Mammalia > Rodentia > Thryonomyidae > Thryonomys > Thryonomys swinderianus. The sequence continues at coordinate 4,845 of PVIC010009455.1, forward strand.
AGACATAAAACCAAAGTAACATACAAAATATTAGTGCCACTTAACTTTAGGTAGCTATCTTAGTCTTTTTCTCTTCACTGGGATGAAATACTTGACACTCACAACTTAAAAAGAGTTTTATTTCAGCTCAGTTTCAGTGAGTTTTCTCCATGGCTGGCTAGCTCCAAGATGCAGTGGAAGGGCATGGTGAAGGAAAGCTGTTTAACCCGTGGTAGCCAGGAAGGAGAGAATGAAGGGAAGACCTAGGGAGGTAGTTACACCCTTCTGGGCCACTCCCTGGACCTACCTCTTCCACCAGGCTCCACCTCTTAATAGCACATTCAATTATGAACAATCAGTGGATTAATCCACTAGTGAGTACTGTGCCACCACAATCCAGTCACCTTCCAAAAGCCCATCTCTGAACATATGAGGCTTCTGAAGAACATTTTAGACCTAAACCATGACAGTAACTAAGGAAGAACTTACAGTATGGCTCATAAAATAGGTTCAAATTCTGGCTTTGCCACATACAATAATAGCAAAGTTATGAGATCATGGATAAATCATATATTTTTTTAAGTCTAATTTTCTCATCTTCAAACATAATCATGCATACCTTAAAGAACTATATGGATTAAAATAGTGTATGTGAATATTTAGAGTATTATCTAGCACATAATTCATTTAATAAACAACTGAGGTTCTATTACAGGTGTGTCCAGCCTGAGGCTCACTGGTTGGCTTGCCGGGGCCACACTGAATGAAGAACTGTGTCATGCCATTTGTAAACTAATCTACTATATTTAATGCATATATATAACAAAACTTCCTTTATATTTAAATGTTTTTACTGGGTAATATAATTTAGACTAAAAAAGTATAGAAAGGCTTCTATGTGACAGCAATATGTAAAGTAGAGCTGAAAAGACCTCAGGCATGTTTAAGGGTGGAGGGAGTGGGCAGGCTAGTATTTCAGGCAGAGGAAACATGCTGTGAAGACAAAGGGATGAGGCAGGTGAGAGGAACAGTGGCCATTTCCATAACTACTAATTATATAATAACTATACTTATTTCAGACCAGATTTTAATTTGCCTATGACTTGGGAAGTTAACTTATTAATCTGTAATACTTTTGAGCATTTTTTATCAATTATTAGCACTGTAACACTTACTGCATTATATTATAGGTGTATTTGTTATCATGAACTGGAGTTCCCTGTGGGCAAGGGGCCTTTGTCTTATTTAGCTCTGTATCTCAAGTTCAAAAATGAGCAATACATATTATTTGCTAAATAAGTATTGCAGAATTGATTACATGAAACAAGAACATGAACGTATACAAACCCCTAAAGTCCTTAGTAGTAAGTACTATTCCACAGGTTGGAGAATGCTCCCAAAGTTCAAAACAATTCCAGGATTACTCTTTATAATTTTAGAATCCAATGAAAAATCAGTTTCACAGCTTTGTACACAGGGTTCATTCTGGATCCTAGGTCAAAAACAGCATTTGCCACACAGGTTAGCTGATACCTGTATGATGTTTTCCCTTAGCTTCCTAACATAGAATGAAAACTACTTCCCCCTGGAACCCTAGAACACTTTATCCATTCTTCTATTAAGATTTACCAGTCCATGAATGAAATTCATTATATTTTTGTATCTATTTCCCCAGCAAATGCCAAGCTCTTGCAGAATTTTACTCATCTACCTGATAATTCTTCATCTTGTAAACATATCAGTGTCTGGCTAGATAATAGGTATTTAAACAAGTGAGTATACAGCCCTTCTGACTGGGAAGCAACATGACTCATATGCCCTTAGGCAGTCCTTCCTTCTCTGGGAGGATGCATGATCAAGAGAGATACACATTGGGCCGGAGGGTTAGCTCAGTGGTTCCGGCGCCTGCCTCGCAAGCGCAAGGTCCTGAGTTCGATCCCCGGTAACCACATATAATGCTGGGCGTGGAGACACGCCCACCAGCAATCAACACCGCATACCACAATGCGGGACATGGTGGCTCACGCCTGTAATCCCAGCACTCGGGAGGCAGAGACAGTAGGATTGCTGAGTTCGCGGCGGCTTGCCTGGGCACCATAGTGAGCTCAGGGCCAGCCTGAACTACAAAGTGAGACCCTGTCTCCAAAAAGCAAAAAAAAAAAAAAAAAAAGAGAGAGAGATACACATGGAATAGCTATAGGAAAGGAAAAAAGGGAAAGTGGCCGGTAAGCCACAGAAGCCTTGACATCCTAGGTAGAGCAGACACCTCATCAAATGAGTCACTGAGTTGTGTTTTTGACAGAATTCTCACTGGGTTTGTTTTTGAAACCTAGTCTTACTATGTGCTTCAGGCTGGTCTTCTATGTAACCCAGGCCAGGCTCGAACTTGCATCAATCCTCCTGAGAGCTGCGATTATAGGCCTGTACTACTATACCCAGCTAGAATTCCCATTTTGGTTAATATGATCATAGTCATCCACAGTTCTTCTATCGATAATGTTATGTCTCATTTAACTCAGTAGTACATTACATTAAGATACTAACAGGGCTGGAGATTTAGCTCAGTGGTACCAGCACCTGCCTCACAAGCACAAGGCCCTGAGTTCAATCCCGGTAACCACATACAATGCTGGGCGTGGTGACTCACATCCACCAGCAATCAATACCACATACCACAGTGCCAGGCATGGTGGCTCACACCTGTAATCCCAGCACTCGGGAGGCAGAGGCAGGAGGACTGCTGAGTTCCAGGCTTGCCTGGGCTACATAGTGAGCTGAGGGCCAGCCTGAACTACAAAGCAAGACCCTGTTTCAAAAAAAAAAAAGGTATCATCTGGGATAGGACTATGCTTTTCAGAAGAACAAATGAGATTGAAGAAAGGTGTTCAAACTTTTCACGTCAGCTATTTCAATGAAAAGCTCTCAAAGTAGTCTCTGTCAGTCTCTACTCTCTTCATTATGTTAGTTAATAATTACTATTAAGGCTCAACTTTACCAATACCATTCTTCCACTTACAAAGTTTCCAACTCCTTAATCACCTACTTTATTTATACATATATATCTTCACACTTGTGCATCCTAGCTTCTAATTTGGTGTGCAAAATTCCTTTCCTCCAAATCTCTATGCAGTAGCATAGCATTTTGTTTAGGACAGCTTCTAACGTTAAAACTTCAAAGAAAATCAGGTTGTCAAATGTTATGGCTTGTGTTTAGATGTTCCCTCTGAAGCCTCATGTGGTCACAGAGCTTTTTCAGGGGTAGATGAATCTAGAGTGTGCTGAATTTGAGATTGAAGGTGTGTGATTACTAAACCAGTGGTATCGCCCTAATCTTGGTAGCTGTAAAAGATAAAAAGGGCAGAAAGATGCTGTTAAAAATCCCTTGTTGCTTTTGCTACCTTGTGGCTGTCATTAAATGCTATCCTCTGTGAAACCCCTCTGCCAAGCCACCAGGCCTTGGAGCCAGCTGATGACTGACGGAAACCTCTACAAACTGTGAGCTACACAAATCTTTCCCTTTTTAACTCTAGATGTCAGGTATTTTGTCTCAGTAATAACAAAAGTAACTAACATATCAGATCACCTTTGAAAATACTTGAAGAACCCCATAAAGTACATTTACTACAGCAGGACAATTTTTCTCAAGAGCATGTAGTTGACCCCATGTTAATGGAACATATAATGTAGCACCAATACATCTAATTTTAAAGCCCTACTCAAATATGACTTTTTGAGCAGAGTCCTCTGATACTCCTTGTGTAATATCCACATTTTGGCAGCCTCAAAACCAGAACGCTGCCTGACAGGGCACTGACTTTATTTTCCCCTGTACTGTGGGTAGAGAGTGTTGTACACTTCAGTAATTTTTTTACTCAAAATCTCTTAGAGGCAGAATTTGAGGTCTTCTTTTGAAATTTAACTGTGTGATGTGGGGCAAGTTAAAACTTCTCTAAGACTCATTTTTCTCATCTGTAAAAAGGAAAATAACAATCTAGCAACTCTGAGTATACATAATAAAGTAGTTTCAAATAGGCTTCTGTGCAAGCCATGTTCATAACATTATTATACCTTATAGATTGTTGAAGGGAACCAAGTGTTCACCAAATTATGAATGGGTAAGCAAAATATGGTAGATCTATATAATGTATTAACTATTATTCAGTCTTAAAAAAGGAAATTTTAACACTTTCTATAAGAGATAAATCTGAAGATATTACGCTGAGTGAGATAAGCCAATGCAATAAGACAAATACTATCTGATTCCACTCATATGAAGTATCCACAAGACTCTAACTCATAGAAACAAAGAATGATATGTGCCAGGTGCTAGGGAAAGGTGAAACAGGAAGTTGTTTAATGATTATGAAAATGTTCTAGAAATTGACCGCAAACTTAATAGTGAACTATACACTCAAAATCGTTCAAGTGGCAAATTTTACCATAAAAAAAAATTACACTAATTTCATAGGATTATACTAAAGTAGCTCACAGAAAGTACTCAGCACAGAACCAAGTAATGTAGTATGTACTGAATAATAGCAGTTACTATTTATAAAATATTATGTAGGTTTTTAGTAATTGTAGTGAGTATGATCATTTCACGTAGCATGATTTTATAAACACATCATTTTTTTTTTTGAGACAGGGTCTCACTTTGTAGTTCAGGCTGGCCCTGAGCTCACTATGGTGCCCAGGCAAGCCACCGCGAACTCAGCAATCCTCCTGTCTCTGTCTCCCGAGTGCTGGGATTACAGGCGTGAGCCACCACGTCTGGCATCGTGGTATGCGGTGTTGATTGTTGGTGGGCGTGTCTTCACACCCAGCATTATATGTGGTTACCGGGGATCGAACTCAGGACCTTGAGCTTGCGAGGCAGGCGCCAGAACCACTGAGCTAACCTTCCAGCACACATCTATCATTTTTATAAATCACTGTTTTATCAACTTAATGGCCTACATATAATTTTACTCACTAAATCTGTTTTGTTAAATTATGCTCTTGTGCATGTATTAACCAAATGGTATGAATATTTTTCATAAACTGTTATTTCACCTTTTATATACTATGAAAATATGTAACTTGAAAATGCAGGGCTGAATCTTAAGGGAAGGGTAATGATACATAATAAAAATTAACCCAGCAAGCAAATTCTCTGTGAATTACTCACCATTTCGTATTTAAGGGAAAAAAAAATTCAGCACTTTCAAAAGTATGATATCTAGGTTATAGTCTGGTTAAATCAAGACATAGGATTCCTTTAATGCTTTGGTTAGCTTTAAATACTACTATTCTTTAGGGAGAAATGATCCCACTGTACTTGTTTGGCCACAATAAACTAATACAGTCAGGGCCTTCCTAGTAAGATCACTTAACTAAGACATTTTTAAAAAGTTATAGGGTTTATATTTGTGTTTCCCACAAACAACTACTTCTCTCCCTAACTAACAGATGACTGCTAAAGTAGGTTGCCATGCAAAACACTCACATACCACTTACTCTCTGCAATTAAACAACATTTCCTAGCCTTCCTGGCAGCTAGGGTGGACATATCATTAGGTTTTGACTGATGAAACATAGCAAGAATCATATTTGCCTTTTAGAAATACAATTTAAAAGGAACAGGGTACCCTTTAACTTTTTCTTATGACCCTCTCCTGTCTTGTTGCATGGAACTGAGAGGACAAGAACCAGCCAGCCCCTCAGAACCACTTACCCTATAGCTCTATAGCAAGTGTCACACAGCTCACTTGACCACTGACTCCCTACTCCTTGGAGATCTGGAACACAGTTCAGAGGGGCATCCTATCCTGAAGAACTCTTTCCCTAGACAACAGAAACAGAAAGAATTCCTCTCCCATGCCCAACATGGTTGAGAAAAAAGGACAACCCAAATAGCTTCTGTGGAACAAATGACACCCTAGAATCTATAAATGTCCCACTGCTCCTAGTTCTCAGTCTTCAGAAACTGGAGCTTTGGACAGATTTACTTCATTTTTCATGCATTTATCTGCCCCACTCTGTTGGGTGTAATAGATGAAACTGTGGATATTAGTGCATTTTAGTTTGCAATGACATCAAAAGATGATGGTAGCCACTAACAATTAGAAACACAGTTAAGAAAGGGCAGAGTGGGCTGGAGGGTTAGCTCAGTGGTTCCAGCGCCTGCCTCCCAAACGCAAGGTCCTGAGTTCGATCCCTGGTAACCACATACAATGCTGGGCATGGTGACTCACACCCACCAGCAATCAGCACCACATACCACAGTGCCGGGCATGGTGGCTCACGCCTATAATCCCAGCACTCTGGAGGCAGAGACAGGAGGATTGCTGAGTTCAAGTTATAGGCTTGCCTGGGCTACATAGTGAGCTCAACGCTAGCCTGAACTACAAAGCAAGACCCTGTCTCAAAAAAAAAAAAAAAGAAAGGGCAGAGTGGCTGCAGCACAGACTTCTAGGAATCTGTCCTGAAGATGTCCTTATAAAAACATACGAAAGTGTATATGAGGTACACTGTAGCATTATGCAGGACAAAAAGTAGTATTAAATATGGTGTATCCACATACCTAAATACTATGTAGTCCAAAAAAGAATGAAAAAAATTGATAAAATAAATGAAGATTGCATCAATGGTGTCATGTATGGCAGCAACTGTTAGAATTAAAACCAGAAGTGGATGAAAGTGGTTACACCTAGTTAAATGAGATGATAACAGGAACAAGAGGACAGAGAGCCAGGCATGGAGGTACATGCCTATAATCCCAGCACTCTGGAAGATGCAGGCAGGAGGTCTTCAAGCTCAAGACTATCTCAGGCAATTTTGTGAGACAGTAAGACCCTGTTTCAAAAAATAAAAAAGGCTACGGATGTAGCTTAGTGTGAAGATACTACATTTAATCCTCAGTACTGCAATAAAAAGGAGAGAACAGAGAATGAAGATGTTACTATACTTGGGAAATGGAAGGGAAGTAGAGGTATTGCAAAGAAACACTTGTAGGCAAGAAACTGCCTACATGACACGAAGGGGAAGCCTACAAGAAGAGCTAAAACCCTAGAACCCTAGTAAAACTCAGAATTTGTATAAGAAGAATCAAAATTTCCAGACATTGAGATGTCAAAATGGGGACAGATGCTAGACTAAAAGCAGGGAATTAGGTGGTAAGATCTTATACCCTTCCCTTGGTTGGTTCCTAAATATTGATATCAAAGTAAAATTTTCTTCCTGTGAAGATTTTTCTCTGGAAAAACTGGGATACTGAAAGAAAATATCTGTAAGCTACAGGACAAGGCAGTCATCAGCTCTTTGGTGCTGCATATTTAAAACAAATAGACAATAAATACTTTCAACATACAAGAGACCAAGCAAATAAATGAAGAATTCAGAGGAAATATAGGAAAGAAAACATAAGAAACTTAGAGGACTGGTCCAGGAGTCTAACATCTAAATGGCAGGGGTTCCAGAAGAGAAAAAAACAAAAGGAAGCAACTTATCACAGTAATATTTCAATCAAATTATCTAAAAACTGAAGGAACCAGCATCTATTGTCAAACAAAGCACCTGAAACAAAAGGGAAGACCCTAAAAATTTCAAGAAAGGTAAAGAGTGGTGGCATATGCCTGCAATCTCCACATTCTAGGAGGGTTAGGCAAGAAGATCACAAGTTTGAGCCCAGCCTGAGGAATTCTAGTAAGACCTTGTCTCGATTATATAAAAAGGACTAGGGATATAGCTCGGTGCACAAGCCCTTGGCTCAGTCCCCAGTACTGAGGAAGAATTTTAAATGGCAAACTGGGAAGACAATACAGCAAAGTCTTCAAAATTCTGGTAGAAGATAACTTTCAATCAAAAATTCCATACATCGGGCCAGAGGGTTAGCTCAGTGGTTCCAGTGCCTGCCTCGCAAGCGCAAGGTCCTGAGTTCGATCCCCGGTAACCACATACAATTTTGGGTGTGGAAACTCACGCCCACCAGCCATCAATACCACATACCACAATGCCAGGCGGGGTGGCTCACGCCTGTCATCCCAGCACTCGGGAGGCAGAGACAGGAAGATTGCTGGGTTCGAGGCTTGCCTGGGCTACATAGTGAGCTCAGTGCCAGCCTGAACTACAAAGCGAGACCCTGTCTCAAAAAAAAAAAAAAAAACATTCCATACATCAGCCTATATAAGGGTAGAATGAAGATACTCAAACATGTAAGAATTTTGGAAGAGAGTTCCAAGAGGCCTGGAGCAAGATGTGGAGGTCTCAAGGTGCCATCATGTTTTTCTATTTTTTTTCCCCCCAGTACTGGGAATTGAATTCAAGACCCTGTGCTTGCCAGGCAGGCCTGGCACCACTGAGCTATATCCCCAGGCCAAGGTCTCAAGGTGATGTCTCAAAATAGACATAGGGGGGGCCGGAGGGTTAGCTCAGTGGTTCCGGCGCCTGCCTCGCAAGCGCAAGGTCCTGAGTTTGATCCCCGGTAACCACATATAATGCTGGGTGTGAAGACATGCCCACCAACAATCAACACTGCATACCACAATGCCATGCCGGACGTGGTGGCTCACGCCTGTAATCCCAGCACTCGGGAGGGCAGAGACAAGAGGATTGCTGAGTTCGCAGCAGCTTGTATGGACACCGTAGTGAGCTCAGGGCCAGCCTGAACTACAAAGCGAGACCCTGTCTCAAAAGCAAAAAAAAAAAAAAAAAAATAGACATGGGGAAAGCCATCTGAACACAGAACTCCAAGAAAGTAACAGTTTGGGAAGAAGAAATAATCAATAAACAAACCAATAAAAGCAATAAACTAGTTGGTCAAGAGCAGGTCTGTATTTGTATATTGTATTTGTCTCCACTTAATAATAAAATAACTATTAAATATTGATTTAACAAGTAACTGTGATACACCTATACCGTGAAAATTGTATAGGAAAAGTGGGGGTGTGGAGAGTAAGAGAATACTAACAAATTCTTCTGCAACAAGATGCCAGCAAAACATACTGTATAAGCCAATAAATCACTAAAGGATACTATAAGCCTACATTTAGAATAAATATTCAAAGAGAAAAACTAAAATGTTTAAGAAGTAAATTCCCATAACATGAAAGGAGTCTTGTGCTCTTGATTTTAAAAAGTACATGAATAACATTACTAATAACAATTAACTAAAAGAACTAGAGGTTATATGAAGAATTAGTGAAGAAAAGATTTTTTAAAGTTATGTGAGCTTCTGCATCATCAGCACACAAACTTTAATAATTTAGGAAAGAAAAGAGATATTTGTCAAAGTTTAGTCAAAGGAAATAAAAACTAAGAAAGGAACAAATATAGAGTAAAACACTTATGTTACTTAATAAAAAAACTTATAAAACCAACCTATGGAAAATTTACATTCGATACCGCAATTTACTTCAATAAGTCACTTAGTGACAGGTTAAATTTGAGAGATGCCGATTTCTAAGATAAGTCCAGATTATGTATGTCATCACCTTTGGAAGGAAAGTGAATTACTATTTTGTTCATCTTGCAAAATAGTCAGCTTCTTATTCTTCTCTATCAAATGCAAATGGTTAAGAAAAAGCTTACTTTTATTCCGGGTGTTACTGCCATTACAGGTCTCTGATTACATTTTCTCTTCAACAGACTCAAACTTTGTTTTGAAAGATGATTGATTCATTATACATTTGGCATTATCTTTACTTCAGAGAAACAGCTGAATGCCAAGGAGACCCCACTGTTTTGAAATGACTACTCTTCCCAAACCTTGTACCCTGAGTACACTTTTTTTTTTTTTTTTTTTGAGACAGGGTCTCGCTTTTGTAGTTCAGGCTGGCCCTGAGCTCACTATGTAGCCCAGGCCAGCCTCGAACTCAGCAATCCTCCTGTCTCTGCCTCCCGAGTGCTGGGATTACAGGCGTGAGCCACCACGCCCGGCCCCTGAGTACACTTTTAACCATCACCCCCTGGATGGTTAAAAGCATTCTTTGGGGGAGCTCCTGAAAACCAGGAGTTAGCTGTCTAATCGCCTGATGGGTAACTTGCCTAACAGTGCAATGAATTAAAGATGTGGGTGAAACTCACAGGTGTTTCTACTCTCCTGTTCCTCTTTAAAACAGGCCAAGTTTTACTGGCTTTTCCTGTCTCACTGGACGCAGGGAAGATAAAGCTAGCTTGGCAAAGGGGCTAAGCAGAGGAACCACCTTTACCTTGACTCGTCTCCGTTTTCTCCCCTTTTCTTCCCCAGGCACCTGCTTCTCTCCTTTCTTCCTCTTTTTCCGTTTTCTGTCCTTGTGTTTGTCATGATCGTTTTTGTCTTCGAAGAGGCTCGAATCGTGTCCCGAGCTACCTGTGGACAGCTCGGTGACCTCGTTCCCTCCCACTTTAAGGACCAACTTCAAAGGCTTCTCCACATAGTCTGGAACAAAAAGAGGGTGCCTGGGTTACCGGAGGGACTCGTCGCCGGGCAAGCCGACAATGCAGGGGCTCCCGACCCGGGCACCTGTTGTATGACAGACGCCAGCAGCTCGGGCGGCCTCCCGACCCCACTCGGGACACCCGCTGCGGCTGGAGACCCGGGTCGAACGCCGCTCGCCGGGGCTCCGCGCGGGGTCTGGCGGGCCGCGCCACTGCTCGGGTCAGGGCCTGCGGCAGAGGGCGGCCCGGCCGAGTCGAGGCCAACTTCGAGAACCGACTCCGCGCGGCTCCTCACCCTCGTACAGGTGTCGGTCCGACTTGTGCTTCTTGTGCTTCTTGCCCATATCCGACCGGGCCCCGGTGCCCGCCCCCCGCGCCAGGCCCAGGCCGTGCGGCGCCGCTTCCGGTCCGGGCCAGGCGAGAGGAGGGCGGGAGCGGGGCCCGCGAGACCCTGCGCCGCGAGGCAGGGGGCCGGCGCGCGCCCAGCGGCGCGAGGTTCCTCCCGAGAACACTGCGCAGTAGACGCTGCGGGAGCCCGGCGGGAGCGGCGATGACCAGCGGGGAACGACGAGCGGCTGGCGCGAGGGCGGGAGAGAGGGCCCGGCGCGCACTCGAGGTCATGGCGGCTGCGCGTGGTGACCCCTGGCGGCCGGAGGTGGCCCTGCAGCCTATGGGGCGGGGCAGGGGCCGGCCCTGGGGGCGGGGCTTATCGCGCTGAATCTCCCTTTCTTTTCTTTCTTTCCTTCCCCCTTTTCTCCGTTTTTCCTTTACTTGCTTGCTTCTTTCTTCCTCGTTCTCGTCTTTTTTACTTTCATTCCCATCTCTTTTCCATCTTCCCTTTTCTTTTTCTATCCTCCTCCTTCTCTGACTTCTTTTCACTTTCCCTTTTTTCTCTTTCTTTTCCTTGACAATACTGGTTGAACCCTTTACTGGATGCCAGATTTAGCAAGCTAGCCTGAAAGTAAAAAACAAAACAAAAAAAAAACAAACAGCCGGGTTTGACGTTGCACACCTGTAATTCCAGTACTTTGGGAAGCTGAGGCAGGAGGGCAGAAAGTTCAAGCTCAGCCCATGCAACTTAGCAATTTAGTGAGACCCTATCTCAAATAAAACAAAAACAAAGAAACAAAACACCTAACCCCTCCAGAAAAACCCAAAAAAAGGATATGGATATAGTCCAGCGCAAAAGTACTTCTCTATTTTACAAGAACACAGCACAGGGTTCAACCCCTACCCCAGTACTACAAAACCAACAAACAAAAACCTTATATGATGATAAGGGCACAAGGTCTTAATTAAAAGCATCGCGAACTGTGTTGAGACCTAGTGTTCTTTAATAAGAGTACTTTGTGCAAATAAGTATCGGTATCTGTTATCTTGGGTGACTAGAGCTGGAGGAGAAGTGAATTATTTTAGTTTCATACTTGTCTCTATTGTCTGAAAAAATTAATGTGCACAAGCTTTTCAAAAAGAAAAAGAAACGGGGTGAGGGGGTGTGGGTGGGTGGGGATATGGGTAAAAATGAGAATTGACTTGTGTCATATATTGGTACAAATTCCCCAATGTTACGTGTGATTGTGAGATGTATGTAAATTGTACCAATAAAGAATTCAATAAAATAAAAAAGGAAACATAAAATTTAGAAATTAACTTAGCTAGAATTAAATTAAATAAAAGCAGAAAAGGGGATAAAAATGTAGCTCTTGTATTTACACCAAGTGAGGGTCCAGGCTAACTGTTACTGTGTGGTCTAATGTCCACTTCACATCCTATGTTAAATCCTTCTCGCCCATTCTTGTGTTTAGATTTAGAATCTGTGAATACGTGAGTGGCAGTGAGTTATTCATAGTTTTGTTTCTTTGCATTTACTCAGAAAAACTATATTAAAATGTGATTCCTATAGTATATCCAGCAGTGTCATTTATAAGAAAACAGGATGATATCAATATTTTTCAGTGTGACAACCTTGTAAAATAGCAAAGACAGTAAAATTCTTATTCTCTTTTTTTTTTTTTTTTTGAGACAGGGTCTCGCTTTGTAGTTCAGGCTGGCCCTGAGCTCACTATGGTGCCCAGGCAAGCCACTGCGAACTCAGCAATCCTCCTGTCTCTGCCTCCCAAGTGCTGGGATTACAGGCGTGAGCCACCACGCCCAGCATTATATGTGGTTACCGGGGATCGAACTCAGGTCCTTGCGCTTGCGAGGCACGCGCCAGAACCACTGAGCTAACCCTCCGGCCACCCTTATTCTCTTTTTATATGAGGGGAAATGGGCATCCAGAAGTGAAGTAGGTCTCCAGTTAGTGCTAAGCAAGGATTCAAGTCCAGGCTGTCTGGACTGCAATCGAAGTCCTTGCAACACATGAACATGGTAAAGTCTCTTTTGAACATCTGTACTCTGATCCTTATAGTGCTCAGTGTTTTTACAGATAAGTTCATAATTACAAGCTTCTCTTACAAAAAGATCTAAAACATTTATATTTTAGTAAGAACAAGAAGATTTATAGCTTTATCTTAAACCAACCTCCAACCAACCTCCAGTCAGCCCTGAGACTCCCAGCCTTGGAAGAGACTGGGCCCTGGAAGAGCGACGCCCCATCGCCACCATCTGAGGTGTGGAGCAAGCCTGTCCTTGTGGGTGTGCAGAATGCGACCACAGCCTTGGCCAACACCCTCAATGCACAGTCATGAAAGGCCTAGAAGCAGAAGACCCAGCTCAACAGTACACAGACTCCTGACTCAGAGAACCTGGGAGGTGATGAATGTGCCTTTACTAGAGCCATTAAGGTTTGGGGTAACTTATTACATAACAGAAACAGCTTAATGAAACATCACCCTGGGGAACTGCACTGGCTGTGGGTCTCAGTAGGGACTAAAGTGACATCACAGTAGCGCTGATTGCAAAAGTGCTCTGCCAAGGCATTGCATACGTATACCCTTTCCACCCAATTCCATCCTGGTGGGAGGAGCACTGTGATTCCTGTCCCACAGGTGGGGAAACAGGCATGGAGAGGTCAGGCGCAGAGTCAACAGCTCATCTCCCTGGGACTTGAATCTGTGTCTTCGTGCCTCCAAATCCCACCTTCTAACTCATGTGCCATGCAACTCTGGAAAGAGAGCCATGTCAACTCCCTTGCTATGTGCTTGAAATACAGTTAAATTAAAGTGAAGTCCAGAAGACAATGCATATAGACACATAAGCACGTTCATGCATTGAAAAGGATCAGATGATACTTTGGAGCGTGGAGATGGAAATCGCCTTTGATTGCTCTTTATAGATTTTTTTGTGCCCGTAGAGTTACTTGGATGAGGAGAGCCGAGAAGGGAAAAAGATGACTGTCTTGCTTGGTGGCATCGTTCTCCAGGGGCAGAACTTCAGGTTGGTGACTTCTGAGTAGGGGATGATTCTGAGCTGGGGTTGAAGTGGAGGCGTCTCAGTGGCAGTAAGTTGCCTACAGCACAATCCAGAGCCTCCCATAGTTCTATGAAGAGGAGGACAATCCTGGGACAGGACAGGGCTGGTTCTGTTGGGTTAGTCTCCCCTGCACTGGCCCCATCCGTGGCCTATGTCTTCTCTTGCAGCCTGTTTGATGCCAGGCTCCATTGTGGGACAGAGGGTTGCTTTCTCTGACCTGGGATGTATTTCACCAGGTCTCTGGACATGGCCTCTGGGTTTTGGGGACAAATGACCAACGTACCTCTGTAGAGTACCTGCTGCCAGCCCAGACCCTGTCCTCAGTGCTCTCACTACCTCTCGAAGAGGACAACACCTGTGTCCTTGCTGAGAGCGGAGCTGGGTGCATTAGGGTAGTGATTGCTGCAAGGCCACCGAGCTGGGATAGACTGCAGGTCTCTTCTGTGCAGTGACAGGAGTGAATAGTCATTGTTCCTTGGACAGCTGCTTGGTGGGAGCCAGGATTGAGACCCAGGCCAGGGAAGCCCTGCAGCTCTGGAGAGGGACAAAGCCGGCTCAAGTTCTAGCTTCACACTAGACAACTCTGCGACCTTGGTCTTAGCCTCAGAGGGCTTCCTACTCTGAACCTCTGCCTTCTGCTCCGGACAAGGGTGAGGGGAATCCAGCATTCCATTGCAATAGGATGTTCTATGGATAGAAGAAGATAACAAAGTCAGAATGGTGAGTATAACGCCTATGTGCAGTAAGTGTTCAATAAATATCACTGCTAATACTAATTTCTAAATATATGTGATTCTTTTTTTTTTTTTTTTGAGACAATGTCTCTCTTTGTAGTTCAGGCTGGCCTTGAGCTCACTATGTAGCCCAGGTAAGCCTCGAACTCACAGCAATCCTCTTGCCTCTGCCTCTGAGTGCTGAGTGCTGGGATTATAGGCATGAGACACCATGCCCAGCATTGTGGTATGTGTTTACTGGAGATTGAACTTTGGACCTTGTGCTTGCAAGGCAGGTGCCAGAACCACTGAGCTAAATCACCGGCCCAGTATATGTGATTCTTTAAAAATATAATTCAGGTACTATGACTTCTCTGCTCAAAACCATCTCATGCTTCCCCATCTCACTTAGAGTCAAAGTCACATCTAAATCTTAGCTTTCAGGGTAGGATCTGGTTCCATTACCTCTCCTACCCTGCGTGGCTACGGCCTAGTCCCTCAGGTCCCCTCCCTTGCTTTGGACGCTGGAGGCAGCCCCAGGACCTTGGCTTTGCTGTTCCTGTGTCTGAAACACTCTCAGCTGTTTCCCTGCCGCCCAGGGCTCCACCTTGGTCCCTCAGTGCTTTCTGGCCGCCTGGGCCACGCTGCTCGAGTCCTTTCCCGGGGCACTGCGTCGCCTGGGGGGGGGGTGTTTCTCATCCTTCTCTCTGCAGGCTCTCAGCCCCTCGAGGACTGGGCCGGCTCCATTTCCCTCATGGATGTGTCAGCAGCACCTAGCACAGATCCTCCCAAAATATCTGTGGGATGAGCGGATGAAGAGTGCTATGATGATGGGTCCTCTCCTTGGTCCTCTAGGTGCCCTTCTGTCAGGGATGGGAGGGGACTGTGTTGGTGGCGTCCAGAGGGACGAAGAGGAGAGGGACCATGGAAGGCTGGCCACTGAGGGATGTGGCACCCCAGAAAGTCTTTGCCCACCTGCCTGCCAGTGGTCCCTCGGCAGCTGGCCTTTCTGAAGTCATTGCCCAGGGCTGGAGTGGACAGGCTCAGGCCCTCACAGACCACTGTCTTGCTGTGAGCTGTGACTTCCTGTAGTGGGGCTTGGTGGCCTGTCGGGGGCAGTCTGGACAGTGCACGTGTCTGCTCACCGGGAGAGAGGTGGCTTTCTGTGATTCTGGTGGACAGGAGGTGGGCCTGGTTTTGGGAGACCCGTTGGTGGCCCTTTGTAGATTTTTTTTTTTTTTTTGCTTTTTGGAGACAGGGTCTTGCTTTGTAGTTCAGGCTGGCCCTGAGCTCACTATGGTGCCCAGGCAAGCCGCCAGGAACTCAGCAATCCTCCCGTCTCTGCCTCCCGAGTGCTGGGATGACAGGCGTGAGCCACCACGCCCAGCATTATATGTGGTAACCGGGGATCGAACTCAGGTCCTTACGCTTGCGAGGCAGGCGCCGGAACCACTGAGCTAACCCTCTGGCCCAATTATTTTTTTATTTTTTGAGACAGGGTCTCGTTTTGTAGTTCAGGCTGGCTCTGAGCTCACTATGTAGCCCAGGCAAGCCTCAAACTCAGCAATCCTCCTGACTCTGCCTCCCAAGTGCTGGGATTACAGGCATGAGCCACCACGCCCTGCTGTAAATTTTTGTCTGTAGCCAACAGATGAAAGAGGCCTCTGTGCGGATGTCGGGGCGTCGGAGCCCCTCAGCTCTGCCCACTGTGCTCCTCTTAGCCCCTCCCTGTGGACAAGTAAGGAACTTCTCAGAGTGGCCAGCTTCCTTCTCTCTTTTTGTGGTTCTAGGGATGGAGCTCAGAGCCACATGCAGGCCAGGTGAGCGCTCTATCACTGAGTCACACTCTTTAGCCTTTTGAACATTTTTATTCTGTTTTGAGATAAGATCTGGCTAAATTGCCTGCTTGAATTTACCATCCCCCTGCCTCAGCCTCCTGAGTAGCTGGGATTACAGACATGACACATACCACTTCTTCACTTGGCCTACTCTCCCTGAATTTCAGTGTTCTCCTCTGAGCAGTAAGTAGAGCAGCCAATGTGCTTGATGGAGGACGAGCAAAAGTCCTTGCAGAAGAGGGGCTGGTTCAGCCAAGGCCAAATGCAAAGGAGTGGGGCAGACAGGGAAGGGAAGGGCTGTCCTCCTGCCTATGGAGGTGGGCACTGCCTATGGCCTCGGTAGAGGGGAGAGAGATGACATTTCCCAAGCCAGCCCCACACAGCCGCAGCAGGTGGCCCAGCTTGGCAGCCTGGGCAGGGCTGGCCTTCCTGCTGCCAGCCTGTCCCGCCTGCTGGGCGAGGTCCTGAGGGGCAGGGGCCAGACTGGTTCAGTGGCAGCTCTTTAGGGATGCAGTGGCCCGAGGGGATTCGCTGTGACAAGTTGTTGACCGTGCAGCTTCCGGTTGCTCAGGGTCACTGGGCAGCAGTCCCAGGCCCCGCGTCCCGGCGAGCAGGGGAGAGGCGAAAGCTGGTAGCTGTCCTTGTGAGGAGCCAGTGCCACCTCCGCTGCACAGTGTTGGAGCTGCTCGCCAAGGGCGGTGAGTCCTGAGTGTGGTGCTCACTGCTGCCAACCCAGGAAGTCCCTCGGACTCAGAGCCTAGCCAGCACAGGGTAGACCCAAACCTCGGGTAAATAAAGAAGCTGCCACACCATGGTCTCCCTTCCTCCTTCCTCCCGTTCTTTCTGCTTTCATCCAGGATTTATTGTGTTGGGCACTAGGTTCATTCTGGGAATATGGGAGAGACACCCATGACCCTGCCCCCTGCAGTTCACCGCCTAGAGAGGAAGATGCGTGTTAAACAGGAATGCGCTGGTAATCATTGAATTGCAAACGTGCTAACTGTCCTGAAAGGAAACAATAGACCCTTGTAGGATCAGGGTCTGACTCAGCCTAGGGGCTCAGCTGAGGTTTCCTTAAGAAAGCCACCCTTGATCACCTGGAGGGGGAGCCTTAAATTGGGTGCCCTAGAGGTGAGAGCCTCAGTAGAGATAGAGATCAGCCCTGTGTGGGTGGGCAGCCGGTGAGAGGAGACCGGAGCGGTCCGGCCTTGAGGGAGGCTGCCCTTTCCTTGCCCCCCTCAGTCAAGGAGTTCTGCTGGGGCTCCTCTGCTCCACTTGTGCTGCAGTAATGGTTTGTTCCGGGGAAATTCTCCAAAGAAGGTGGTGGCTGCTGGGGACGGCCGGCCGCGGGGGTACCTCTGTGGAGGTGAGCTGTACACCCGCCATGCAGGCAGGGAGGAGGTCACGGTTGGGGAGCGTGTGTGTGTGTGTGTGAGAGAGAGAGAGAGAGAGAGAGAGAGAGAGAGAGAGAGAGAGAGAGAGAGAGAGAGAGAGAGAGAGAGAGAGAGAGAGAGAGAGAGAGAGAGGCTGGGCAGGGCACTGTGAGGGCAGTATTTGCAATTTAAGAAGCAGATCGTGGTTTGTGATTGGAGGAAAGGCCAGAGTGGGGTCACAAAGTGGGAATTTACATGGTTCCCAAAGGAGCAAGGGGTGGCTTGGAATGGCATGGGGTGCAGCTGGTGTGGTGGGGTCACCTGAGAGCTATTTAGAAGGAAGAATTTGGGGGAATTGCTGATGCTAAGGAGGAGATACCAAGGAGGGAGCAGAATGCATGGGTCTGGGCCTCCGAAGGGAGATGGGGGTCTGGAAATAGACTTTGGCACAGAGTTGTCTTTGGGGCTTGAGGGGCTGCAGACACCACCGAGGAGAACGGGGCAGAGTGACCAGAGGGAAGAAGCCGAGGGAGTCTCCCGGGGAAACAAACAGGTCAGTGGAGGACAGGGTGGTGGTAGAGGAGATGGAGGAGGGACAGCAGAGGGAGGAAAGCATGGGGAGAGCAGGGCAGGGCGGCAGGGGCCGCAAGCCCTGAGAGGTCTGTTTAGGGCTGGGAGGGTGGATCAGTCCGTCAGGACCCTACGTGCAGGGTGCCGAGCAGGGGTGTGTGGGTGAGGGGAGGGTGAAAGGCAGGAGCAGCAGAAGATGGATGACCATGGCCTTGAAGGCCAGGCAGTGCAGGGTGCGCTTGGCTCCGTACAGCAGAAAAACCCAGAAGACATGGCTTCCTGGGGATGGCTGGTCTTTTCCAAGAGCCTTGGGTGGTCTGCGGCTCAGAAATGGTAATGCAGGCCCAAGCTCACATTCCACCGTCATCCTTCGAGCTCTGTTCTGCAGATGAGGCCCAAGATCAAACTCCTTTTGTAGTAAGTGGCGGTGTACTTGATAAGCTCTTATCAGACTGTGGCTCTGGCTTGCATTGTGTTGTGTGAATCTATCATGTCACAGCCACTGGCTGGGCCAAAACCAGCTGGGAAGCTGGGAAGCTGGGCTTGTCCCGGGGTTTTTGGGCCTCGCCCACTCTGGGTTCGCAGGGCTGCAGCTGCAGCAGGACTGGCTCGTGACTGCTTTGAAATGCCGTGGCTGGTGAGGAAGGACTTCTGTTATCTTAAAGATATGTGCGTGTGTGTCTGTGTGTGTGTGTGTGTTTTAGATTGTTCTTGTTTGATTTATTTTGTTTTGAACTTTTTTGTTGTCCACGCTCTCTGTGTTCCATATAGATGAATTTGAAAATGCAGAGGGGCGTGAAGAATTTTAAATTGCTTGTTATCACACTGTTTCCCGATATATGTCACTGTATGTAGAGTATTTCCTAACTTGTTTCTCAAGCTAGATGTTAGCAGTGATTCTCAGCTCCCAACCTCAGGAGTATGTTCAAGATACTCCCCTAGGTTCCAAGAGCAATTTGGAAAGGCAGGATCTCAGGCCCCACCCCAGAACTGTGGAGATGGAATCTCCATTTCCAACAAAATCTCTGAGCGGTTCATATTTATGCACTAAGATGTAACATTAACTCATGCTGAGACTTTTTCCTTGGACAAGCAGAAGGGAGCCTTTCTATAAAATGAGAACAACTAGACACCAAAAGAGGAACTTCCACAAATTTAGACATCCGTTATTGTTACTCAGAAGCCCAAAGAACAATGGAGAAGACCCAAGGGTCTTTGTCATATATTTAAAAGTACTTTTAACTATTAAAAAAGATGATTTAAAAAACTTCCACACATGCAAATGTATTAAATAATGAAATTTTATAGCTTGGAAGCGAATAGCACATTAAAGTTTAGGTCTTCATTGATTATAAAAGTAAATGCCAAAACTTTTAACTTAAAAGTAAAGTACATTTTAACTTAAAAGGTAAAGTACATTTGCACTAACAAGATTTCTTCCACCTAGAAGCTCTGCTTAAGACATCATTTGAAACGAGGAGTTGTCTTTGAAAACCACTCAACGATATGACCTCCAGGGACCCTTCTACAGATCTGTGATTCAGTTAGATAAAACACTATTGTGAACAGATGTTTTTATTTTTGAAATATCCATCTTTTAGAAGATTTTAAAGCCACTTACAGATTAGGGGCGTGTGTGTGTGTATAGAGTCACCTGGAATACA
The DNA here is from genome assembly GCA_004025085.1 of Thryonomys swinderianus. Classification (NCBI taxonomy): domain Eukaryota; kingdom Metazoa; phylum Chordata; class Mammalia; order Rodentia; family Thryonomyidae; genus Thryonomys; species Thryonomys swinderianus. The sequence goes on from PVIC010009455.1 coordinate 24,791, forward strand.
ATGAAGGCTGAAAACACTGGACTAGAAATCAAGATGCTTAGTTCTTGCTCTTATATTGCTTGGCCTCCGTGTGACAGTCAGAACTCATCCTTAATGACATCAGCTTCAGGTAGGGCTGTATCCAGGAGCTCAAATTATGTTACAAGGTTCAGGGTAATTCTGACTCTCAGTTCTGCTCCCTTCTTCTCCTGTCCCATCATCATTCAAGCACTAATGACTTCCGGAATGTCTAAGTTGATATCCTAGAGCTCAGCTCAAAGAACAAATGTTCCTTTCCCCAGTGAGTCATGGAGTTTTCTCCTTGGGTATGTTTTCCCTAGAACCAGTCATCTGAAAGGCAGGGATGGCATTGGGGGGGGTGGGCATGATGGTGGTAGGATTCAGGGACAAGCTAAATGTAGACCACAGTTTTTTTTTTCCTCTTAGAGCCTGAGTGGGAGGCTAGAGCCACCTAAAACCTTGTGATCTTCAAGAAAAATTACATGCTGTTTCCACAGGACTGGAGAATGGACATTGGGTAGACAGCATAGAGACAAGACCAGAACAGTCCCAGAGGCACCTCACTGGCGGCTGCACAGACCGGGGCTGATAGGCAAATTCCTTGCTGAATACAGCAAATTGTATTTAGCAAACACAACAAATCACAAAATGTTGATTCTTGCCCCTTGGGACTGGTCACCAATAGAGATCTGACAGAGAAGGTCTTTCCTAGGAACCCAATTCTGATGGGCTCGGTTGACTTTTCACCGGTCCTCAGAGAGGCAAATGTGTTCCTCTGCACAGAGAATGCAACCAGGCAGCCGTTTTCTACCTCGCACCCCTGACCTTGCTCTCAGAGGCCAGTGCGGGTCAGGCTGGGAGTTGCTGATGTGGTCGTTCCTGATCTCTTTGGGGCTTGGCCAGATCTATTTATGTCTGATTTTACAACATCACTGAGTTATTTGCTGGTGTCTTATTACTGTTGTTTAAACCTACACAAAGGGATGGATGAGGGGGCACCTCTTTCTAGGCTTGGAGGCATAAGTTGGAAAAATAAGGCTTCCTTTTATTCAGATGGAAAAGGTTTGGAGAAGGACGCCAGGGTTTCCTCCCTCCCAACTGCTGGTCCAACTTTCACTTGGAGTAAAATCCCTTCCATAAATCCTTCTGGGATATCCCATTGGCAGAAACAACTGTTTACCTTTGGTGTTGACTTACGAAGAGCCACTACATCACTGGCCAGCACCACAGACAGTGACCTTTGAAAAATCTCAAATGGGTCAGACCACATCATTGCTCTGGTCCTTGCTTGCCCTTTGGTGGCCTCTCATCTTCCTCACATGAAGTACAAGTTCTTTGCCTACGCTCACAAGGCTTCAGGTAAACTGGCCCCTGCCCTCCTCTGACACCATCTTCTGCCACAGCCCACTTAACTCATGGCCCTTTAGATATATTTTGCCTAATCTCAATCTCTTGAAAACATGTTACTCTTACTGAGCAGGACCTTCCCATGTGCTGTGCCTTCTGGAATGCTATTCCCACCCTCTCCTCATCTCTCACTACCTCAGTAGCTCCCTCAACATTCCATTCTAGCAAGTCCTCTTTTAGCTTTTAGCTTCCCTCATAGTCCCCTTACCCTTTCCCTATTTCCTTTAAAATAGTTTGCACTTGCAAGCTCGCTATCTGTCTCCTCTTCTCTGAAAGTCTCATGAGGGCATGAGCAGGATCTGTTTTCAGTTTTGGTCACTGCTGTAGCTCTTGCAAGTGTTACTAGTTATCTTTGCTCTTTCAATATCAAGTCCCCTGTTCCTTTGAGGATCCTAGCCCCCCCCCCCATGTTCTGTTGCCCTGGGGACCCTTGGCGGAGCCAAGGGAGGTACTTAGGATGCAGAATTTAAGCAGTCCTATTTCCAACCCTCAAGTAGCCCTCAAACAATGGCTGAGGGTAATGACAGATAAACATCCCAGTTTCCTCTGAGGTGTATGTTCTTCCCTGTGTTCCTAGTGAGATAGGCTCAGGTGCCCACAGAGATAACTGGCATGATAACAGTCCCTTTATGAGCTCTGTTTCCTTTCCTGGCTCATTTCTCCAATCTCTTGCCAGTGTTTCCTGTGATTGCTTCCCAGGGAAACCACTTGTGCTCAGACCTTGACCCAAGGCATGCTTCCATGGAGCCCAAACCAGGATGGTGACCTCTTCTATCATCTGTGCCAGCTGCTGTCTTGTCAACAGCAAGGGGCAAACCCTCCAGGAATGTAGCCAGCCCTGGGGGGAGACAGCACCTATATATCTCTCTGTGCACCTATATTTTTCCCCTGTAGCCAGTCATCTCTTCTCTTCTCCACTCTCCACCTCTTCCAGTTCTAGTGACCCCAACTATTCAGCTCACTATCTCAGCTTCTTAGCCTTATTCTACAAAATCAGTCTCTTTGGGGATTTGCCATCCTGGATGCTGTCCAGCTGAGGGTGGCATCTGTGGGAAAAGCACAAAGGAGCGAATGTATAAGCACGTGGTGTGTGTGTGTGTATGTGTGTGTGTATGATATGTGTACTTATGGTTATGCTGCTTGGCAGGATGCATCTCATAGGTACAGCCCTGTCTGCTTGGAATCTTTCTAGGAGCCCAAAGCACAGGCCGAGGTGCCCCCTCTATCTGTTCTTGTCTCTTAGGAACCTAATATCTCCCTCATCTCTGCTGGTCTTTGGTTTCTTTTTTTCCTCTCTGCCTCCTTCTTCTACTCCTTCGTGACCCACTGTGGTCATCCGTTCATATGCTCTGACCCCAGTTCAAGTTGTCCATGAAGAATCTATAGACTCTGTTAACTGCCCATAGATAAATTTGCCCTCAAATTACTTCCTATCTCTTGTCCAATCAGCTGTGATTTTGGTGCTGGGGGCAGGGTCTTGGGCGGAAGAGCCAAGGAAACTGTTTCAACCTCTATAACAACTAAGGTATACTTGCTTGATGGGTTTCGCAGCGGCTTCCAGATAGGACAGGTGGCAGTAATGCTAACAGTGAGAGATAATGGAGACTGAACTCTTAGTTTGCGGATGGGACATGCACTTCTTTCGTAATGAAAGTTTTGGAAAACATGGATATTAAGAGTACAGCTCAGTGCACGTATTATTTGTGATTCTCACAGCATGGCTGGTAAAGTACAGGTGTGATTATTACTAGCTCCAGTTTTCAGACCTGAAAACTGAGGCTGAGCGAGCTGGTCCACTCACCCGAGGAATGGGACTGGGATTTGAACTCAACTCTTGAACCTTTGATCTGAATTCATAACTGCTACTGTACACTGCCCCTTGTCACCAGCTAACTTTTAGGAATAGACGTAGCTTAGTGTTGTCTTGGGCTGCAACAGGGGGACAGACCAGGTGATGTTAATTTTTATTGTGTGTTGGGCGCTAGGTGGAAGAGCTCCTGCTGCCCTTGCCTGCTGCCTGGCCGTGCTGTGCTCACCCTGGCCTCCCCCTCCTGGCCGCTCGGTGCCTTCCTCCGCTTTTCCCGGGCAACGCTGCCGCAGCTGGAGGCAGCCCCTGGGAACCACCAAGAGGCTTTATGATGTGCAGATGGCGTTTCCGCGGAGCCCCTCGCTTTTCATGTCGGTGGCCTCTGGGAGCTGCGCCAGCCCAGATGTCCCTGATCGTGAGAAAGCCTCCCCTGGTGAGGCTGGCACGAGATGCCAGTGATGGGGCCTCTGGCCAGCTCTGGCACGATTCTCTGGTGAGGGCACTTGGCTGGATGTGTGTGAGGCGGAGGATTTTGTGTCATTTGTGTCCAGCCCCGGGGATTAGGTCGGTGCCTCTTCAGAGCCAGGAATATCATTTCCGAGCCCACAAGCACAGAGACACCACACAGCCGGGGACCCTAGACTGGGCTCTTTTCCCCTCTAGGGCTGTTTTATCTGACTATCAAGCTATCTGCCGGCACACACTGATTCTGTTAGAGGAGTGTCCCCTGTGGCCAGAACAATCACATCCACGTCAGTAATAGATTAGGCCTAGGTCGAGACCCATGTGTCTCCTCCATCAGACAAGGCGTTGGCAGTGCCTGGGAAAATGGGACTCTGCTGTCAGTCAGCAGGCTGGGAGCTCCCCAGTCACAAAGACAGGCCTCTTCCAGCAGACTGGGGGTTTTCAGAGAGCCGTGTGTCTGTGTATGGCGTCAGGTTAGAACTCCGTAGGGCTGAGTTGAACATTTTGTTCATCAGAGCAGGAACTTCCTAGGTGTGAGCTTGGCTTCCCTTGTCTCCCTCCTCCCACAGTTTTGAGACAAGAAAACTCTTAGAGGATGCTTGGTGCAGCAGAGAGGCCTGCTGACCATCTTAGGAGCCAGGCAACCTCCAGTCTAGACTTGGAAGACTCACCATGGTTCAACCACCTGGAAAGGGTAGGGACTGTTGGGGTGCTGCACTGTGTGGGTGTAAAAGGCCATCTGTGGGGTTTGTGGCCATGGCACAGAGCCTGTATTGTGACTTGCTGTGTAACATGGCTGTGGGCTCAGGGGTTGGCTCTCAACAGGAGTTCCATGATCATGGCCGAACCAGTACACAAATGAATGGAGAACTAGTTCCTGTCCTTGAGAAGCTCACATGTGGTGGATATAACACATATCCCCATACATGTTGGATAATTTAGGTTCTTACACATATATTACTTTATTTAAACTTTAGAACAATCCCCTAAGGGATACATTCTCTTTTCTGCCCATTACAGATGAGGAAATTGGTGGTCAGGGAGGCAAAGTCTCATAGCTGATGGATAGGGGAGCTGATACCTGATCTGAGGTCTTTTTCCTTTTTTTTTTTTTTTGAGACAGGGTCTCGCTTAGTTCAGGCTGGCCTTGAGCTCACTATGTAGCCCAGGCAAGTCTCGGACTCAGCAATCCTCTTGCCTCTGCCTCCAGGGTGCTGGGATTACAGGCATGAGCCACCATGCCAGGCACTGTGGTATGTGGTACTGATTGCTGGTGGACATGAGTCAGCACGCCCAGCATTGTACGTGGTTACCGAGGATCAAACTCAGGACCTTAAACTTGGGAAGCAGGTGCTGGAACCACTGAGCTAAATCTCAGGCCCTACCTGATCTGAGGTCTTTTGACATGTGTCCTCTTCATTGAAAAATTATTGCCATTTAACTGCAGAGCTACCCCGAAACAGACATGCACAAAGTGACACGTGAGCTCAGGGAGAAGGAGGCTCAGAAGAACTTCACAGAAATCATAACATTAGAGGTGGATTCTGAAGGCTGAGTAGGAGTTTGCCAGACAGTGAGGACAGGGAAGCATGCTTCGGAAAGAGGGGCACATTGTCTATCAGGAAGGTGCCCTTCATATGCTCCTCTATGGCCCTGCCTCTCTGGGGAGCTGAGTTCCCCTCTCCCTTTAGGAGGAGGACGCACAGATGCGAGGTCCCTCACACAGGAACACCGGTGCCAGGATTCCAGGAATCTGTTGTGAGCTTTCCAATCAGATGCTAGCTGTGCTTCTGGGAGGAAGGAGAGCCGCGGGGCCATCTGCGATGGGACAGCTCCCTCTGTGGGCCCTCGGAAGGGGCAGAGGAGTGAAGTGGAAGCTAGAACCCTGGCCCACCCCTGGCCAGAGAGAGTAGGCTAGGCGTGAGAGGAGGGTCAGAGTGTGTGGGGCGAGCTGTTTCCCAGGCTGGGACAGTCCCCTGTCTGCTTTGGAAGCAGGGAGTGATTCCTGTTGTACTGTCCCTGGCGAGTGTGAAACCCTTTAAGACCTTCTGGGCTGTTGTCTAAGAACGAGCGTGGATCACGTTTCTGGGCAGGAGTGCATAGTAGGTCTTTGTAGATTCTTAGTCACGGGTTGGTGGGCAGAATTCATCCTTTTACTAAAACATCACTGGGGGTCAGAGGGAGGACAAGAGCCTGTGGCTTTTAAGTTTCATGTTTGTATCACCAGAACCTTAAGAAAAGGGAGAAGCAGAGAAGTTGTTTGCAGTGAGGGGGGGACATGGGGCGGGGGGCTGCCTGGCAGGTTCCAGAGCCCCGGTTCTCCCCAGCACCTGTCTCCTCCTGGAGGACAACTGAGCCATCAAGATAGAAGGATTTGTTTTGGATCTCAACAGTCATGGGTCCCCCAAACTCTGCCCTGAGGCTTAGTGCCAGAGGCGCTGTTTGCTCATAGTACTGGCTCTGATGTCACCTTGTCGCCTATCCAGATTCCCCATCCAGGCCGCACTACAGCAGGAGCCAAGGCCCAGGGCTACGGGCACTGCCCCCCAGCATGATGAGGAAAACTGCCCAGAGGCACGGGCCCTGCCCCCTTGGAAGGAGGACATGTCCAGGGACTGTTTCTGGGAACATGGGTGTCAGGAGGAAGTGGGTCAGAGGTGCCTTTGGTTCTCTGTGGGCCCATTGCACAGTCTGCCCAAGGAAACTGTCCTACAGGCCTGGCAACACAGCCATCTGCTTGGACCTGGGAATCAAACATTGCTAATGGGCGAGGCTTCCGGTGCATTCGGGACAGCAGCCTTTCATCCCGGCCACTCCCTTCCTGCTCAGGCAGCTTTGCCTGGCTGGCACCAGGTGCCCCTCCCAGGCGGGGCAGAGGAAGGCTGGCGGCCGAGTGAGCAGGCCTCGTTGGAACCCATCCGAGCCCACCCTGGATCCAACTGTTGAGTGTCCAGGCTGCCTCCTGCAGGCTGCAGTCCACCCCTGCACCCCGCCAGGCCAGGCGTGGCCGGGGGCCCCTCAGAGCCTCAGCCTGCAAGGCTGTGTCCACTCCAGTCAGACCTGCCTGAGATTACCTAGGTGTTCTGGCGACTTCTGAGGGCCTCGCATGAAAGATAACGCCCAAATCAACAAATCTGCCATTGTGGCTTTGAAGAGACTGTTTCAATCACTTTATTTTGTCTTTATGTCAGGTTTGCCAGATGGCTTGGGTCTTTCTGAGGTCCTGTACCGAGGAGGCGCGCAGAGAACTGGTGCAGCTTCAAAGCTCCTTTTTAATCTTTAGCAACATCACAGCGGCTGGGAAACTGCCTCGGCTCCCTCAAGTCTCTCCCACAAAAGAGGCGCGGCTGAGGCTCTAATGAAAGCCAGATAAAGGGATGGCTGGAATCAGAAACAGAGGGAAAAGAGCAGTCGTTAGTCTTTCTTGTAGCTGTTTCAAAAGAAATTCTAAGACAAATTATGGCTTTGGGTGTTTTTCTAAAAGGACTGAAGCGGGGAGAGGCTCTGGGGGAGGATGCTTTGACCCCTTGGCACCCTTCCCCTTGCATGAAAGGCAGAGGAGACTGAAAAAAGGCCGAAATACAACAATAAACTTTCCGCGTGTGCGCGTGGGGATGAAAGCTACGCTGGCATAATTATGGGCGAGGGTGCGCGGGGCGGGCGGGCGGCTTTACCTTGCCGCCAGCGCTATTAATGACGAGGCCCCTCTTGTTCTTCGCAGGAAGGGGCACTTCTGGTTTTCGGGATGGGTTGGGGCACCGGGCGATGAGGCTGACATTTGGTACAGACTGGGAGCGTGTGATGTGTCGCTCTGTCGTGTTGGGGCCCAGTGCCCCCAAGGGCTGCCAGCGCCCGTCACCAGAGGAGGAAGCAGATGTGCCTGAGCTTCCAAGGCCTGTGTCAGGGCCTGGGAGGGCTGTGCGGCCTGGGCTTGCAGCCCACACAGGAGAGGTCCATGCTGTGCTGGGGAGTGGGCAGGGCAGAGTTGTGCCCCTAGTCAGCTCCCTGCACCCTCATGGGGACTGAACCCAGGGATATTGTATTAAATGACACCTCCAGGCCTTTTGTTTTTTAGATTTTAATACAGGAGCTTACCAAGTTGCCCGAGGTGGGCTTGAACTTGTGATCCTCCTGCCTCAGCCTTCCAGAGCACAGAGATTGTAGGCCACCACCAGGCAAAATGCCAGGCCTACCTGAGGTACTGGGATCTGAGGGTGTGCAGTCTGTCCTCATCTGACACTCCCCCCCACCCTGGGTCAGGCTTATTCATATGGACAGTAGTCAGCTACTTAGCACGCCTCCAGAGGAAGGGGCAGCAAAGTTCTGCAGTGGGCAAAGCCTTCCTGGGGTGGGCGGGCGGGTGGGCCAGGGCCCTGAGCAGCCTCCTCCGGAGGGCGCCTCTGTCCTGAAGTTTGGTGAGGATGAAGGAACCCAGGAACAAGGAGTGTCCGTACCTTCCTCGCCTGCACTTGGCAGCCTGAGGTCCTGGGAGGGAAAGGGTTAAGCAAGGTCACACAGCTGATGAGGGACAAAGTAAGACATCTGTGTTCTGCTGGAAGGTGAGATATGATACAGTGTGACGTAGGGTGAGGGGGCGTTCGGACCTGGGGAGAGAGCTGCTGGTCTGGCGCCCTCCCCCGTGCACCTTGTCACTTCCCAGGACTCACTCAGTTTGAGACCCTGGGGCTTTCTGGGTATCGGGCTCATGGCCTGGAGGGTGCGGTGGGGTGGGGTGGGAGCACCTCTTGATGAGCATTTCCCATCAGCTAACACCCCCTGCTAAAACTGGAGAATCAGAACTCAAGAAGTGTAGCTGCCAACTTCTACCTGCCTGTTCTATTTATTTATTTGTCTGTTGGTTGAGACAGGGTCTTGTTGTGTAGTCCAGGCTGGCCTCGAATTCACTCCATAGCTCAGGCTGGCTTTGGACTCACGGAGATACTCTTGCCTCAGCCTCCCAAGGGCTCTGATTTCAGGCAGGTGCCACTATGGCTGACTGACTACCTGCTTGTTTTAAAGGGCCCATTATTTCCTCATGTCCCAATTTCCCCCCGGCTCCAGGGAGGAGAGTGAGATGTGTGGACAGTCTTCTTCCCTGTCTCCATCTTTCTTTCTTGCCCTCTCCCTGGGTGTCTCTCTCCTTCTCCATCTGTCTGTCCCTCTGTGCTTCTCTGCCTTTCTGGAGGAAGGGGGTGCTCTGGCCCAGGCTTCTACTTTCTAGTCTTGAACTGAGGCCTCTGCCTCCCACAGCACTGCAAGACTTCTGGGGCTCCTTGTCTCCCCGTCGCCCCTGTGGCTGAGCAAGGAGCCAGGGGTGCTGAGAGGTGGAGGGTCCTGGGGTGCTGGCGGGAGGGTGGCCTGGGGAGGGCTGAGTTCTTCGCTCAAGGGGAGAGCATGGCCGGGTGGGAGCTGTTGCCAGGGTTCCGCACTGCTGCACAGAGGAGAACATGCACAGAGATGAGGTTGTAGTGTCTTGTGTGGGGGTGGGCTGGGGCAGATTGCTTTCCTTCAGGGAGGAGTCTGAGGGCACACCGAGCTGTCCCGGAGACAGAGGAGAGCAGACCCGGACCCTGAGACTGGACTCTTAGCTTCTTAGGTGGGGAAACTTGGTCAAATGACTTAGCTCTTTTCCTCGCTTTTCTCATCTGTAAAATGGGGCTAATAATGGCACTGACAGCACAGGGTCATCATGAGGAATAAACACGAAGACGTGTGAAGTGCCAGGTGCTCAGCGAATGTGAGTGGTCACGGTGGTCAAGGTGGCAGTCCTGTCTGTGACTCCAGAGGCATTGCTGGCAGTAAAGATCAGGTTGCTAATGTACTGGGTGAGTCAGTCCTCGCCCTTGGGTGTTGTGAGGGTTCTGGGGTCTGTGATTGTCTCTCTCCTCTCTTATCTCTGGCAGCACATCAGCAGATCACTCTTTCCCAGAGTCCCTGGAGTTCTGAACGTGCGGCTGGGCCTGACGTGGACAAGAGATGCTGGCCTGTCAGACCAGGAGTTCTCTTCCTCGGGCCACTGCAATGGGTTGAGGCTAGGCCCAGGGACCCAAGCGAGCCCGAGTCCTCAGAGTTTTGGTGGCAGGAGATGACTGTCTCCCTTTTGAGTGGGACAAGATAATGTAAGCTGGAATCACTAGAAGTCACTTTTTCTAGATGCTTGGAGAAAGTTCTTGACAGAACCATGAAATGAGGTCGTTGTGTCAAGAAAATTAGGTTGATGGGAGCGTGTGTGTGTGTGTGTGTGTAAATGAATACTCCCTGAATCCAGCCACGCCTACTTCCACTCTCTAAAGGCTGACGATGGACCCAGTAACCTTTGCATTTGTCCGAGTGTTGTTTGCTTTGTTTAGAGTCCAGATTAATATGAAGGCTGACTTGGTGACCTAGACTGACAGCTGTCATGTTCCTGTCACACTCACTCACAACCCTGCACCATGTGCGTGTGATACTTACTTTCTGCATCACAGAGACAGTACCACACACCCAGAGTTAAAGGACGAGAGCTGTATTTCAGCTCACGGTTTGGAGAAGTTTTTGTCTGTAGTTCAGGGACCTTGGCTGTTTCCAATGCAGGGTGGCTAGATGCGGAGGAGAAAGCCCATGTTGTGGCGAAGAGAAGACAGCAAGTAGCAATCAGCAGCCCTCATTCTCCCTTTTATCTCAGCCACTCTACCAGCTTTTGGGGTGATGCCATCCACACCCAGGGTGGGCCGTTTTCATTATTCACATCCAGAGCTACATGAAGCCAGTTGGCGAACTAATTTAATACCACATAGCCTTAATCTCCATATCACACACTCAAGGTCCAGCAAACTCCAGGAAGCTCACCTGTGATGTGAGGCTTTGGGGGAGAGGACAGGTGGAGGCGGTCATAACAAGGGGAGTGCCAGGCACCAGGTGACGAGGACTGAGCATCCAAGGAGGGATGGGTGGGGGAGAAGAGGAGCTGGGGAGCGCAGCCATCGTCATTCTTCCTGGGAATGGTGGCACAAAGCTGGGCTTGACTCCAAAGACGGGGAGAGATGGGAAGCGGACCTGGCAAGTGTTCCGGGGAGGGGAGAGGTATGGGGCAGGCGCAGAGAGGAGCAGGCGTGAGGTGGTTGGAAGAAGAGGCAGTTCGCCCGAAACGTCAGGAGAGCGAATGAGGGAAAGATGAGGTGCTGAGGCTAGAGAATCATGTCAGGGCCTCAGCATGAAGACCACGTTTCAGCTCTAGGACTTTGGGTTTTGTAGGTTGGAGAGCAGGAAGCCATTGGAGTGGGTTCTTCTTTGGTGAGGGGAAGTTGAAGGACTCGGGTCTGTTTAGAGGACAGTTCAAAACGAGGAGGACCAGGTGAGAAATCTTGGAGGTCTAGACTTGGGTGTTGGTCTGGAGTAGAGACGAACATCAAGGGAGTTTGTTGTTTTATATTCAGCATCCTCTTTCAGTCCTTCTCATTAGAATGTCTCTGTTTTCCTTGGGACACCACTCCAGCTCGGTCCATTTGGCCTGGGTGGGAACAGTCCCCACAGCAACCGGCTTCTGTGCCTGACTGAATAGCTCTGGTATGCACCTGTGTGCTTGGAAAAAGAGGAGAAAAGGAGCGGTCAGTGCCTGAGTACCTGAGAGGCTGGTGACTCAGCTGGCAGGCCCTGGGCCTTTTGGAGAAGAAGCCATGTAGGGGAGTTGCAGACTCCCCTAGAATTCCACATCCGAGCACAATCTACAGGTGGCTGGCTGTTTTCCCGTTATTAGGAGAAAGAATCAAATTCCAAGAGATCCCTTTGATCTAGAGGGCTTGATGACTAGCAGAATCATCCTAGGCTACAGTTGTGTCACTCAGCGAGACTTAAGGAGGAGACTAGGCCAGAGCCCAGCACTGCCTAGAGTTCCGTGGCTCACATACCACCTATCTCCAAGCACATCAGTAAAATTTGGCAACATTTTTCCTTCTGTTTATTCAGGTTTCTTTGAGATGACATGAAGCACAAACTCCGTTTTTCAAAGGCAATTAATTGGTAGGGCTAAGAATATAGCTCAGTGGTGAAGCACCAGTCTGGCACCTGTGAGGCCCTGGGCTCAATCCCCAGCAATGTGATTAAAAAAAAAAATCAACAACAAACCAATCAATCAACCAACCAAAGCCAATTGGCAAAGCGGACCAAGAAGGGGACTGGCAGATTTAAGACGGAGTTCCCACCTTGGCCTGACTACTATCTGTGTCGGTGATCTTGGGCAAATAAATGACCTGGCTGCCCAAAAGATGGAATAGAGATTACCAGGTGGAGATGAGATGATGCCCCAAGTGTTAGGCAGGAAAAGCAGCCGGTGGCTGAGGCGAGGGAGCCCTGAAGGGGAGGCTGGTGCATCATGGCTTCTGGTGTGGGATTTGGGTTTCCTTCTGGCTCAAGGCCATGACCTTGAGCCTCTCTCTGCCTCCTTTGCTCATCTGTTCAGTGAACCCCATGATGTTTATCTGTCAGATTGATGTGAATATGGCGGGAATAATTTTTCTAAAAAGTATTTACCACATAGTTGGTTCTCTGGAAATAGTCGCTTTGCCACAATTATTATTATTATTATTTTTTTTTTTTGAGACAGGGTCTCGCTTTGTAGTTCAGGCTGGCCCTCAGCTCTCTATGTAGCCCGGCAAGCCTCGAACTCAGTAATCCTCCTGCCTCTGCCTCCCAAGTGCTGGGATTACAGACATTAGCCACCACGCACGGCACTGTGGTATGTGGCATTGATTGCTGGTGGGCATGAGTCACCACGCCCCGCATTGTATGTGGTTACCTGGATCGAACTCAGGACCTTGCGCTTGCAAGGCGGGCGCCAGAACCACTGAGCTAAATCTCGGGCCCCACAATTACTATTTTTAAGGATATGACAATTCTTCAAGACATAAAAACATGGAGGCATGTGGCGGTGTTCTTTAGTCTTCCTTCAGTTGCACATGAAAGAAAAAGAAATCAGACTGGATGTAAAGGAAGCAGAAGAAAGTCGCTGGTTCACATAAGCCCAGGAGTGGACTTAATCAATTTCAGACATGGCTAGATCTAAGGTTCAAATAGTGGTACCAGAATACCGCCTATCTCTCCATCTTTTGGCTTTGCTTTCCATGGTGTGGCTTCCACTGCAAGGATGTGCAGGAGCCAACTGTAAAACGTTTGGGAATTTTGGGCACTGGTTGTAAAAGCATTGGTAGCATGAAATTGGCTACGATGGGTGTATTTTTATCATGGAAACTGGTGAATTCTACAAATCAGGACTTTCTTTTTCTTTCTGTTTTCTTTTTGTATGTGAGAGAGAAGTGCTAATTTGCAAGCACATGACTGCTTCATTCTCCAAAAGTCACTTCCTTTGTGGTGGGAGGATGGCAGCCTGCAGCAACTGGCTGCCATCCTATGCCCCGGTGGAAAGGGAGCTCCTCCCTCTTGGAGGTTCCAAGAAATGCCTAGAGTTGTGTCTCAATGGCTTGAGTTACATGGCCTTTGTGCAGTAGGACCTGTGGTCAGGGTGCCGGGGTGCAGCACCCTGGTGGTCCTGGGACTCCTATGGAGCTGAGACGTGGCATTAGGAACAGTTACTTTTCTGATCACAGTCATAGCTGTAGGGCCCACAGAAGCGAGGGCCTGTTGCTGTCACATCTGCGGGTTGGCTGGAGGCTCTGCTCCAGGCCAGGGTTGTCTAGGGCAGTTAGCTGGGAGAGCTTTGTTCTTTAACTCACTCCTCCTCTTCCTCCTCCTCCTCCTCCTCCAGAGGCCAGCTGACCAGCTTGATGTGTCCACTTCACGGTGACATCAAAGTCACAAGACAGCAAGCAGAAGGAGTGACGTGCTTATAAAGCCTGGTGTCAGGCTGGGCATACCATTCCCTCTACCTCATCCTTTGGCCAGAGCAGGAAGATGGAGCACAGACTCGAGAAGTTGGGACAGAAACTTACTTTTTTAGTGAGATAAACTATAAAGTCAGACAGTGAAGGGCCTAGATGTGGAGAGGGAGAAAAACTGGGAGTATAAAAACAATTTACCATCTTCTTTGAGAAAAATGAGGGCCAAATCAATAGCGGAATGGAACTGGGTGCTAGGTGGGCATAAGGGAGAGATGTACACAAGGGTGCTGCTTGGGAGGGTGGTGGACTGAGGCTCGGGTGTATAGATGGAGGGGCAGAATGGAGGGGAGGCTGGGAGGAGAGGAGGCTGGTGTGTGGGGGAAGGTGGTCCCGGCCACTGGGACACCGTCCTCGTGAGCTAATGACTGCCCTCGGTCTGTAGTTCCGGAGAAGCTGTCTTAATTACTGTTCCTCAGGAGCTGACCCTGAGCAAGGATTTGAGTGTGGGTTTATTAACTGGGGAAGTGGTGCAAGAAATGCTCCTAACAGGCTAGGAAAACAACTAGTGTATGGGATAAACTTATCTCTGAAAGAAAACCTTTGTAGGCTTCCCCCATTTTCATGATTTTTGAGCTACCAGTGTGGGGTAACTGAAGGAGAAGTTAGGAAGGATGTTTGGTGTCTTATCAGCCGAGATTGGATGGCCCAGTCTGGCCTCTGGTGAGGGCCTCATGGCAGATGGCATCACAGTGGCTAGAGCCGTGCAGAAGCCCTCACAGGCAAGACCAGAAGCAAGGGGGTTCAGGGTCCAGGCGCACTCTCACTAGAACTCCAGGAGACCAGCAGTAATCCTTTCTGAGGGTGGAGCTTCATGACCAACACTTCTCCCTAAGCCATCTTCCTGAAGGTCCCACTGTCTCAGCGATGCCACCTGGGATTATGCTTCCAGCATGTGAACCTTTGGGACCTTAGCAGGTGGCATTAGTTCTCACACACTGCTAGTAGTTGCCTTTAGCACCACTGGGAGTGGGAGAGGAAAGAGGGAGGAGGGAGGAAGGCAGCCAGAAGGGGACGCATCGAGTGAGTCACCCTGTGAACAGCTGGGGTTCCTACCTTCGAGGGCTGCTGGTGGGTGGAAGAGAGGCCCATCCTGTGGCACCCCATCCGAGGGCAAGGGGCTGGTCCCTCTCCACCAACTCCCCATCCGTCAGCACTCAAGGCTCTTCCCTGGGGTTGGTAATTTGCTAGCACTTCCGTCCGAGGCTCTGAAGCCTCAGGACACAGGACTCCGGAAACACAGGGCTGGATGCCACAAGTCGGGCCAGGCATGTGGAAGCAGTGAGCTGGCCAGTCCTCTGATCTTCAGTCTGGCCTTTGCAAGGGTGGGAATGAAGGTCACATTTTGTTTATTTCTTGTTTTTTCTCAGGCCCTCTTAGGCCTTCTTTGTTGGAGCTGGGCTTTGCAGAAATAAATTTTCATGGGATCCGGAGAAAATGCTCTTTTTTTTCCACCCCAAAGAGCTGAAATTCATGCATTGATTGACAACTCACTAACTTGGTGATTTACTGTATGGAATAGATAACTGTAGGTGTCTTTCTTGATGCCTTTACCCTCCTCAGCACCCATTTCTGTTTTTTTACTGCAAAGAACAGCAACTACCTGAGGTCATTCTTGGGGTGCAGGAGGGTGACCAGCACTGCACAGGACAGGGTCAAAGTACCTGCGAGCAGGAGCAGCCTGACCACAAGGAAATGGTAGGTAAGCTTTATGACCCCTCAGATGGGTACGCCTCAGGCATGTCCCAGGGCCTGTGTGGAACTGAACCCCTTTGCCTAGAGAGGTAACCTGCTTGCTCATTCTTGGGCCAATGCTGGCTACCTTTTCCGCCCTTTCCACCCTTCGCTCCCCACCATAGCTTTCTGGGACCATTTCTAATAAGCTGCTGACCCCATATCCCTGTTTTAGGGTTTGCTTCTGGGGAACTTGCTATGGTTTGAATGTGTTCCACCCAAATTCATGTGTTAAAAACCTTATGTTGTAGTATTTAGAGTTGGGGCCTCAGGAAGGGATTAGGATTAGGCAAGCTTGTGAGTGTAATTCCTAGGATGGCATCAGTGGCTTTATAAGAAGAAGAGGAACAAGCCAAACTGGCCCATTACTCTGTCTCCTCCTGTGAGGCCCTCTGCCGTGTTAAGATGGGGCACGGGTCTCTCCTTCCATGCAGGCGCCATGTTCTTGTGAAGGCCCCAGAATTAACATTTGTTCTTCACAAAGCCCCCATCTTTGTTTTTTAAAGTTGCCACAGAAAATGAACTCAGACAGGAGCCAACCTGGAGTACGGGGTGTCAGGCCTGATAGCCTCAGAGCGGGGCTGCTCTGAAAGGGAGGACGCTGCGTCTGTCAGTGGTTTGGCTTTCCTCCTAGGTATAGCCCAACAAGAGAGGTCATCGGTTTCAACATCTAGCTGAAGAATCAAAGCTCCGGAAGCGCTCTCCTTGTCTCCAGCTCCCTGGGGCCCCTCTGGCCCTGTGATGTCACTTCTCCCTCCAGGCTCGCCTCCCTGTGACCAGTCTTGTGGGCCACTCTGAGCATGGCGTTCCCTGTGGTAAGCTCTGGTGGCTACTCAATGCCATGAACTAAAGGTCCGAACTACTCACCATGGTTTAACAAGGTCCTGAAGGAGCTGGGCCCCCTCCCCCCGGCTCCAGATACTCCCCTTCCCTTACCAAGCTCCTTGGTGCACAGGGCTCCATGCTTTTAGCTTCTTGAGCTTACACTTTCACCTCCAGGCCTTTGTGCGTGCTGCTTTTTCTGCCCCAACACCCTTCCCACCTGTTCTCCCCTTGCCGACTCTGATTTATGCGTCAGACTCACTTAAAAGACACTTCAGTGCAGCAGGTGTCATGCGTCCGGGTCTAGGTTACAAGGGCCCATGCTCTCCGGAACCCTTATGCTCTCACAATAAACCTGCTTTACCATACGTGGTTCCCTCCCGTGCCTCTCTGTGAATGATGAGGGGCTGACTCTGCTGTGTTAGTGGCTGTATCCCGGGCAGGTAGCACCACATCTGCGTCTTACAGTGAGCGTCTGGTGAGTGGATTTGGGAGTGAAAAGGCGACTTCTTTTCTCCAGCCCAGCCTGGAGGAGAGCATCATTAGGACGTGTGGCTTCTGACTCTCCCAGAGGAGACAGAAGTTATGCTTGGCAATCTCTGTGTTCCCCACGACATCTCATTCAGGTCCTGTTCAGGAAGAGCGGGGTGAGAGAAATGGCTGGGGTGGGGGTGGGGGGGAGAAAGCAGGCCCTGGTCCGTGGCTCAGGAGAAATGAACATCTTCAAGTTTCCCACATCTCTCATCTAAGTAGGTCACACGGAAGAACTCGGAGTCCCTGTCAAAGTTTCAGGCAAAAAACAATAACTTGGTTTTGACCTTGCTCTCTTCAAAAAGCAAGTTGCTGCTGAGCTGCAACATCAAAAAGAATAAATAATTGTTTTTCTTTTTTGTTGTTATGATATGGATCATCTGAGCGGTTAGTGGTAAGCAAGCGGCTTTGATTCCACTCCGGCTCCCCAGCGCTCCAGCCTCTCTTTATGTCAGCAGGCTCCTGTTTCCACCCCAGGACAGCAGAATCCCTTGATTAAATTCATATTTGTTTTAATCTTTCTCTGTGTCTGATCTTGAGCTCAAAGATGGTCAGGGGGAAAAAAAAAAGCCCGCTGCCCTGCTGCGGCCACGGGAGGGCCCGCGTCAGGCCCCACGCTGTCTGCTCTGTCCGGTGTGATAAGGCAGTAGCCCGCCGTGCCTGGCCGGCCCACGGTGCCAGCCCCGGTTCTTGCACTGCCGGCAGCGGCGGGGACACCCACAGAGCGGCTGGGCTGCCTAAGACCTGAGGAAGCTGGAGCGTGAAGCTGCTGGTCACGTTGTGCAGTCTCGGATCAGACCCCTGCGCTGAAGTTGGAATGCTTGACTTCTCCTTAAGACTGTTTTTCCTTTCTTTGGTGGCAGTACTGGGGATTGAACCGAGAGCCTTAGGCTCTGAGCTGCATCCTTAGCCCATTTGTATTTTTTATTCTGGGACAGAATCTCATTAAGTTGCTAGCTTGTCCAAGTTGGGCTTAAACTTGTAACGCTTCTGCCTCAGCCCCCCAGAGGGCTGGGATCACTGGCGTGTGCCTCGATGCCTAGTTTCTTTTAGTTGAAAATATTATGGTATCCAGATGCACAGAATGAACTTTATTGTCCTGCTCAGTTCATAGCAGGGCACTGGCATCTGTCTGCCTTTCACTCCTACCCCACACTCGACTTCCCTCATCCTCCTGGCTGGGAGGGCGCGGCGCCTTCTATTGTGTTTGCTGAACGTCCTTAAATCCATAATGCGGCTTTGTAGTAGACATGTGTCTCTTTGTATTTTACTGTGATAATATATAATTTACCTTTTATAACGGATGTGGTTTATAGATAGAAAGGTACAGCCAGGCTTCCCTCTCTGAAGGTTCATGTCCATAGAGTCAAGCGATCACGGATTGAAATTTTTACCAAAAAACTCCAGAACATTCCAGAAAGCAAAATTTGAGTTTGCAGAGTTCCAAATCTTATGTTGAATCCATCAAATGGAGCAACATGAAGGACATCCTGCTGTGGTCTCCGCCAGGGCTCAGTCCTGGGGTCCCTGTCCCTCCTTGTTGGACCACAGTTCTCCTCCAGTCTCTTGCAGTCTCTACATGATTGGGATCCTGGTGCTAGTGTCTGAAGGGGACATGTACAGACTTTTGTCATTGTTCTGATAGAACACAGTGTAACAACTATTTAGCAGCATCTATATTGCATCAGGTATTATAAATAGCCTAGACATGATTGAACCTATACAGGAGGACATGTTCAGGTTACCTGAAAACACTAGCTTGTTGCATAAAGGACTTTTACTCCCTGACTTTACATTTTACTTACTGATCCCACAGAGATGGATACCTGTTTGGCAATGCAGCGATAAGCAGCCCTTACAGCCCCCAGAATCTGGGTCTCTGGGTTAGGGGTTGGCCCACTTTCTGTAAAGGGTGAGCTAAAATACCAGTTGTGATAGAAAATATGGTGTGTATCAATAAAAAAAATCACAGTGAAAGAAAAATCCTGCCCTTAAAATCTTCCCTCTAACTTCAAATATACTAAATCTGCAATCTTGCCACTTCGTGAAGCAGATCTGGATGTCTTCTTTCATGGGTGTCTTTAGATGTGCTGTGTTGGCTGCCTGGTTGTCCTGAATCCATTCAAAAGGTTTACCTTTCATGGTCCCTGGGACTCTGAGGAAGAGACAGAAGTTACAGTGCCAGATCCAGTGACTGAGGTAGTTGAGGATACTGTGATGTTTTTACAAGAGGCTTCTTTCTGGTAGATGGCACTCAGTTGTAGCATTTACTGTCTTCTCCTCCTCCTCCTTCTTTCTCCTTCTCCTTCTTCTTCTTCTTCTTTTTTTTTTTTTGTAACCTGTAAAGATACTCACAAAAGAGGACTTCCAGAACTGCTTCACAAAGTGGTGAGAATTACAGGACAATTGTGTTCAAGGCAAGAGAGAGTACTTCCAGGGGTCTTAATGGCAATGTGTCTTTTACTATAATACGTTTTAAAAATGTACCCCTTGTGTTGTTGGCTTCATGGCCATACGGTTTTTGTTGAGAACACTTAACTCTGCTGCTATCGCACTGTTAGTCATGGACTGCATGTAAATGAGTGTACATGGCTATATCCCAATAAAACTTTATTTATAAGAAGTATTGACCTTGTAGGTTTATGGACCTCTGCATCAGTGGGCTGTAAGTGTACCTAATGTCACTGGATACTGTCCTTTGCTCTCCGGTTGGCTGCACAGTCTACTTTTATCCTGCAGTCCCCACAAGTTCTTGTCTCTGTATACCCTAAAAGGACTCTGAGTCACTGACTCAAAGGGCAAAGAGTAGCCAAATGGCCCCCTGTTAACTCTCACCTCTGGCCGCCGCTCCTGCCCTGTCTAGGTGTGATTTTCTGTCATCATGAGGTTGGGCAATTTCAAATGTCCTGCTTGAGATCTTTCCCTATAGCACTTACATTAATGTGTGCCTGGGACATATGAACCACTGTCACTACCGTTTACTGTGCAACAGACACTGTGCCAGTGTTTTACATGTATTTTCCCCTCGCTGGGATCCCTGCAGCACTGAGACGTATTTTATGAGAGAAATTTCCTTTTTCCAATGAGAAACCCAAGGCATAGGCACATGGGGGTACTTGTCCGACATCAGCCAGCTGTGACAAGGTGGAGCCAATGTGAACCACATGTTTAAGACCCAGCCAAATCCTGTTTCTAATCCCTCTCCTGGGGCTCTGTGAGGAGTGGTGGGCTTGGCAGAGGAGAGACTAGAAAGTTGTAGCACATGGTGGTCCAGATAAAGAAGGAAGGAACTGATGGCCAGCTGACTGACCATGTCTGGTGTCATCACGGGGCTGCACACGGGAGGGTGAGGGGCAGTGTCACACATGCACACCAGACTCTAGGGAGGTTTCTGGAATGCTTTCGTTTAGTGAATGCAGTGTAGGGCATTATAGAGCACAAGCAGTGGGAGGGGTTTGTGGTGGTTATTGGGGATTGGTCTATGGTTGTCAGAGGAGGGGCCCCATGTTCGGGGAGGACAGGGCAGTCTCTAACTGTGGCGTGCCCATTAGCTCAAAGCTTGCTTTGGTTTCAACAGTCTACTGAGGCCAAGGGCTCTCTCAGGGCCTAGAAGAGTGGCATGCGGTGCAGCTGGCTCAGCCAGACCTGGATTTCACCATCAACTCCTCCCCTCTGTTTAGACCTGATGGCCTCTACCAACCATATAACATTTTTATGGGTTTGGTCAGATAGGGTGACCCTAAAATAGCCCGTGAACCCATAAGCTTAACTTGGAAGAGCCCATTGTGAACCCCTCCCAAATGGAGCCCCAGACATTTTTTTTTTTTTTTTTTTTGAGACAGGGTCTTGCTTTGTAGTTCAGGCTGGCCCTGAGCTCACTATGGTGCCCAGGCAAGCCGCCGCGAACTCAGCAATCCTCTTGTCTCTGCCTCCCGAGTGCTGGGATTACAGGCGTGAGCCACCACGTCCGGCATTGAGCCCCAGACATTATTAAAGGTAACCACACCGAAGGACTAAATCCATTTGGGACTGTAGGTTGAGAAGGGCTGCACAGGTGTCATGGAAGAGAGCTGAAGTTTGTCCAAGGCCGTGTGTAACCTTTTGAGCGAGTTGACTAACAAGATCGGAAGAGC
>PVIC010009456.1:0-32157 GCA_004025085.1 Thryonomys swinderianus
AATAAATAAATAAATAAATAAATGGATGAGTCTCAGGTGTAGACCAGGAAGATCATCAGCAAATAAGTAGGTGAAATGAATGACAAAGAAGGTTGAAGAGGATTAGATGCCCATGACACAGGTTTATCATGTGCAGCACACTCCTGGAATATACCTGACATTCTTTTTTAAATTGAATTCTTTATTGGTACTTTTTTTTTTTTTTTTGAGACAGGGTCTTGCATTGTAGTTCAGGCTGGACCTGAGCTCACTATGGAGCCCAGGCAAGCCTGGAACTCAGCAATCCTCCTGCCTCTGCCTCCCGAGTACTGGGATTACAGGCGTGAGCCACCATACCCAGCACTGTGGTATGTGGTATTGATGGCTGGTGGGCATGAGTCACCACACCCAGCATTGTATGTGGTTACGGGAGATCGAACTCATGGCCTTGCAATTGTGAGGCAGGCACTGGAACCACTGAGCTAAATCTCCAGCCCATGGTACATTTTATATACAATTCATAATCACACTCATTATTGGGGAATTTGGACCAGTGTATGACACAAATTCTCATTTTTACCCATATCCCTACCCACCCACAACCACCACCCCTTATATACATGTTATTTCTTTCTTTCCAAATCATATTTATTCTTTACCTTCATTACAATCCCCTACCACATTCCCTTTGAATATTTCCTATTTTACAAAATCTATCATACATTCTAAAACTCATTTACATCTACAGGTTTTCATACCAGAGAACAGATATGGTATTTACATATGTGTGATCTATTTATTTCATTTATTAGTGTGTCCTCAAGGTGTATCCATTTGCACATACTTGACATCTTAAAGGAACAGTGTTGGACCTCTTAAAAACAACAACAATGAAATCAGCAAATACTAATCAATGGTCCTATTCACTCACTCTCATGGAGTCATGTGACTAGATTTGGACGGCTCCAAACACAATGACAAGAACTTTCAACAGCAACACAAAATAGTGTTGCATGTAATCCACTGGATAATTTCAGTAAAACAACAAAAAGGAACTCTGACTAATATGTCCCCATCTTATCATTTTCCTGCAGTAATTAAACAGCTATTTTGGGATACTTAAATACTGTCTTCCCTTCCCACGCCCTCCCTTTCCTAAAACACTCTTAGAGGTTGTGTTTGTCAAAAGGAGCCTATTCTAACTGCCTAATTTACAACATATTTCCACCAGTTTTGACAATAGGAATGTCCTCGTGAGCTCTAAAATTGTCACATACCAGAAGTCTTACCAAAAAGCTAGTGCAGAATGTCCATTTTACTGTGCTGAGTCTTGATCCACCCCCAATGATACAGGCAAGTCACACTCTATAGGTTACCCTAAGGAAGGACAACAGTCAGAAAAACAAAATTAAATTTTACATTACAATGTAAACATGCTATATAATAATTTGGAAGTTTTCATGCAGTAGAAGAATGATGGTGTGTAGCTTTAGAATTGGATGTCACAGTTTAAACTGTCAAATGAATACAGGTCAGAAACATTCCAAAGTAATGAGAATAGCCCAACTCAATGGCGAATCTGAACTCTGGTTTTACTCCACATTAGAAATGATTGGAGAGCTTCTAAGAAATTTACAGTCCATAACTGTGATGGTACATGCCTGTGATCCCAGAAATCTGGGAAGCTGAGGCAGCAGGATTGTAAAAGCCCAGTTTGGGCATTTTAGTGTCTTGGTGAGATCCTGTCTCAAATTTTAAGGGGGTGGGTGGGTATAGCTCAAGGTAAAGCCCCAGGTTCAATTCCCAACATCACCGAAAGTAGGAAGGGAGGAAGGAAGGGAGGACATTACCCTAGAGATAAACTGAGTCAGAATCCTGGGAGAGCAGTTCTCAGTATTAGTGTTAGATGTTCCCCAGATGTTTTAATATGGAGCCAAGATGGAGAAACACTGGCACAAGTTCTCTTGATTGCATTCCTTGACTAGAAGTTACCAAACATACCTGATAAATGTTGTTAAAAGCATAGATTTTTTTTTAAATTGAATTCTTTTTTTTTTTTTTTTTTTTGAGATAGGGTCTCACTTTGTTGTTCGGGCTGGCACGTAGCCCAGGCAAGCTTCGAACTCAGCAATCCTCCTTTCTCTGCCTCCCGAGTGCTGGGATTATAGGCATGAGCCATCACGCCCAGCACTGTGGTATGCAGTAATGAGTAATGGTATTGATTGTTGGTGGGCGTGAGTCTCCACGCACAGCATTGTATGTGGTTACTGGGGATTGAACTCAGGACCTTGAGCTTGCGAGGCAGGCACCGGAACCACTGAGCTAACCCTCTGGCCCTAAAATTGAATTCTTTATTGGTCCATTTTATATACAGCTCACAATCACACACAACATTGGGGAATTTATACCAGTATATGGCACAAGTTAATTCTCATTTTTACCCATATCCCTACCCACCCACAACCCCCCACCCCTTATATACATGCTCTTTTATTTTCTTTCGGAATCATATTAATTCTTTCCCCTCATTACGTTCCCACATCAAATTCCCTTTGGATATTCCTATTTTACAAAAACTATCATACATTCTAGAACTCATTTACATCTATAAGCACAGGGGGATTGAATCAGAGTCATCAGGGTTGGGAATGGTGTAGGAAAGGATTGATGGTGGCAGTAAGGAATAGAAATCTGTATTTATAAGAGCATTTTGCAGGAAACGACATCATTTGGTCATCTGGACTCAGGGACAGTTCTAACTCTGCATAATTTGGTTTGCTAGTAGGGCATCAAGTCACTAGACCACTGGGTTATAGACTGTTTTCATCCTTATTGAGCCTATCACCTTGACTTTGCATGGTGTAAAAAGAGCCAGATTTTTTTTTCCAAATAAGATTGCCTTACCAAATCTGCAATGAAATGAGACTGATTCCATAAAGTTATGCGTCTGGATTGTGGAATCCTTTGCTGGGTATGCTGCACCAATGCTTATAACATGAGTCTCTTTGAACCAGGAAGAGTGTAAACATACTGGATTTTTAAAGTAAGGTCTATTACAAGTGAAATTCTCAACATCATTATTGATTGCCACATCTTTCTAGTCTCCCGTTGACTATCTTCTGAAGGTTTCCCCTTATCACGCATCAAAGACGGCCCTTCTCTGCAAAAGGGCCCCATTCCCTGACACTGCTTCCGAAGCAGCAGAGTGGCTTCCTGATTTCCAAATGTGTCTGTTTCCATTGCCCAGCAATATTTTATTCTCTGTGGCTTTGCAGATCTCTCAATCTATCCTTCCTGTACAGTGGAGAAAGTCGGAAACACTCTGCATGTTTCTCCAGTCCTGTAACAAAGCTCACTTCCTATTCGGTGGGGAATTTTTCTTCTATGCTGGAAAAAAAAAAAAGTCCACTTCTCACCATTGACTTGCTCTGCCTGGGGCTGATGGAGTTTGAACTCTAGGATGTGGATAATAGTCCATGTGCTTTGTTGTATTCTAAGGCTTCCTCACAATGGAATTAGATCTAGGAGTCAAGTTATCACTATTGGAAGCAAACAATCTATGAGGATCTATAAAGTATTTTTAATGGTAAACCGGATTCTTGGGTTCAATTATCAGAGACCTACCTATCCCAGAGTTGGGCAACTAGGTGTTTTAAAAACACTTCAATAAATACTTTTGGCTTGATCTTGGTCTTATCAGACAGCAGCACAAAGTTTTGAATCAACAATTCTTAGGTGATAAATTCAAAAATCTTGCCTTTTAGCTCCATAGAGCAGAAATTTTATATATCACAACTAAGTAGATAACTTTTTAGGTCTGAACACCCAAACTTTCTACTGAAATTTGGGTCAAATTAATGATAAAGCCTACCAATATTGACAAAAGTATCTAAAACAGCTCACCTTTCTACTTTAATCAAGCTCTAAATATGACCATAGTCAATGTATTTTCCTCACATGAAGAAGAAATTTTTTTTTTTGAGACAGGGTCTTGCTTTGTAGTTCAGGCTGGCCCTGAGCTCACGATGGAGCCCAGGCAAGCCTCAAACTCAGCGATCCTCCTGTCTCTGCCTCCTGAGTGCTGGGATTACAACCATGAGCCACCACGCCCAGCATTGCATGTGGTTACTGGGGATCAAACTCAGGACCTTGCACTTGCAAGGCAAGCACCGGAAACACTGAGCTAAATCTCCAGCCCAAGAAGAAATGTTGATAACTGGAACTTTTCAGAAATGAAGGTCAGAATAAATAAGGTAAAAGAATACTAGTGCCGGTGTGGTGGTTCACACCTATAATCCCAGCACTTGGGAGGCAGAGACAGGAAGATTGCTGAGTTCGAGGCTTGTCTGGACTACTTAGTGAGCTCAGGGCTAGCCTGAACTACAAAGCGAGACCCTGTCTCAAAAAAAAAAAAAAAGAATACTGAGTACTGGACTCTTCCAGAAACCCAGTTTATACTCATCAAAAGTAGATTATTTCAAGAATGAGGAACTGATTGAAGGAAGCACTACATTTCAAAAGTATTTGTCTTAGCCTGCATCATAAGAAGACTAAGCCAGAGAAAGAGAGATAGAGAGAAAAAGGGCTACAGAAGATTTTCTTTCTCCGGCAGTACCACAGACTGAATTCAGGTTCTTGTGCTTCCAAGGTGAGAGCAGTGCCACTGAGCTAAAACCCCGCCCCAGAAGAACTTTCTAAATGGAGGCTTATTTCCTTTAAAACTACTATTACAATTAAATATAACATTGTCCCCCATAAATATATAGTATAATTATTATATGTCGATGGAAATTTTGAAAATATAACACATTTTAAAATAAAAAATAGTCTTCCAGGAAGATAAGTAAATACCATAAATGGCAAAATATAATATAATGTAGGCCTGGGGATGTAGCTCAATGGTAAACACTTGCCTAACATGCATGATGTACTAGGTTCTATTTTGAGCAGCACAAGTACATAAATTTGTATGCAAACATATGCAGGTAAGGTGGGGGATTTATCTCAAGTGGTACTGTGCCTACCTTGGAAGCACAAGAGCCTGAGTTCAGTCTCCTGTACTGCAAAAAATTAATTAATAATAAAGATTTTTTAAAATATGCAGGTAGATAGATAATGGGATGCTTTAGATTCTAAGACATTAGATCAGAGTAAATATTATAATAGCTCAAAGAGTTTCTGGTAGAGTGTAGTCATGGACCAACTAGGATTTAGCAAAGAGTTCACATGCAGGAATGATTTTAAAATAATGAATGGATTGTGCTATGTGAAATAACGAAATGGGTTGTATGAATTTTCTTTCTTTTTTTTTTTTTTTTTTTTTTTGAGACAGGGTCTCACTCTGTAGTTCAGGCTGGCCCTGAGCTCACTATGTAGCCCAGGCAAGCCTGGAGCTCAGCAATCCTCCTGCCTCTGCCTCTCGAGTGCTAGGATTACAGGCATGAGCTACCACGCCCAGCACTGTGGTATGTGGTATTGATTGCTGGTGGGCGTGAGTCACCATGCCCAGCATTGTATGTGGTTACCAGAATCAAACTCAGGACCTTGCGCTTGCAAGGCAGGCACTGGAACCACTGAATTAAATCTCTGGCCCCAATGTATGAATTTTCTTAGTAGCACATGTTTGCAGTAATAATGTTAACATTCCTCTTGAGGAGTTGGTACATGTACACAGCACATCTTAATTCCTTTTCCATCCCCTTCCCCTCTCCTGCTCCCTCCTTTATCCATCTCTTGATAATCTCATGGTTACTTGACATAAAGAATAATAAAGAAGTTACTTCTTCCTGTATAACTGTTTTTAATTATTTTACCTTCTTTTAGCACAGAGAGGCTGGGCCTGGGACTCTCCCAGAATCCCTGTAAACCTAAGGTCTTAGGTTCCACTAATGCCCATGTTGATCTAAGGAACCAAGCTTGACTCCAAGCAGATCTGCTGAGTCTGTGGTTCAGTCACCCAGGAAAGTCAGTCTCATCACATGATGCTGACTGTGATCACCAATCATTCATCCACCACACTAGTTTCCAAGCAAGAGGGATATTAAACTTAGAAAGAAGTTTGGTCATTACTGATTTATCCAATAGACCACACCTTGACTTATAAAAGTGATTGGAAAAGAGAGAGAGGTGCAAAACAGTTTAATGTTGTGACAGTGTAACCAAAATAAATCTATTTTTTGATGATGACTACTTTGAAAGACTATCCCTCTCTTTGGCTCTATGATTTGAGCCTGTTTTTAAAATCCAGGCCCTGCCGGGCATGGTGGCTCATGCCTATAATCCCAGCACTTGGGAAGCAGAGGCAGGAGGATTGCTGAGTTTGAGGCTTGCCTGGGATACTTAGTGAGCTCAGGTCCAGTCTGGACTACAAAGTGAGACCCTGTCTCAAAAAAAAAAAAAAAAAAACCTGGGCCCTGTCTCTTCAATCATATTTCTTACAAATGTAATTTTAGTCCTTTGGGGAAGCCCCATTTTCCACCTGACTTGAGAAAGAGGAGGATGAGACTGAATTACTAATTACGCATGAGCCTACATCTAGAAACGGACAACAGCATGATGAAAAGAATGTAAGCTGTGGGGTCAGACAGTGTTTGATCCAGGAATCTACCATCTACACTTATGTGGTCTTTGATAAGTCACTTAACCTGTTTGAGTCTCAGATATCAGAAATAAGAATAGTTGAGCAGAGGATTTAGCTCAAGTGGCTAGTGGTAGTGGTACCCACCTACTGCAAACACAAGGGCCCAAGTTTGACCCCTGGTAGCAAAAAAAAAAAAAAAAAAAAGAGCTGGGGATTTAGCTCAGTGATTCCAGAGTCTGCCTAGCAAACACAGGTCCTAAATTCTATTCCTGATACCACATATCGCAATTACATGGCTCACATCTGTAATCTCAGCACTCAGGAGGCAGAGGCAGGAGGATTGCTATGAGTTTGAGGCTAGTCTGGGCTACATAGTGAGTTCAGGACCAGCCTGAACTATGAAGAGAGTCCCTGTCTCATTAAAAAAAAAATAGAGAGAGAGAGAAAGAAAGAAACTAAGAAAATAAGAACAGTACATAATATATACATACTATAAATCCTGTGTTATTTTATAGATTCCCAATAAATATGAGTTGTGCTTTTATTATACCTGGTGTATCTCTGGGCGAATCAAATATTAACTCTTTTCAGGCTTCATGTTCCATGTCTATGCATGAATGTAATCTTATGACAATCTCTAATTTCCTTCCAGTTCTTAGAACTTTGTGAAGGAAAGCACATCTGCCACTAATATAAATAAACCACAAGCACAAGTTATGAATTTTTGCTGAGCAGCGGTTCTACTTCTGCAATAATGTAATTTCACAACTTCAAGAAAATAGAGCAGTGTAGGCTCAGAGTTCTCTATTCTCCAAAGCACACTCTCCAGGATAGTGATGGGTTGAAAATTCAGTTTGGGGAAGAAAAGGTATCTCATTTGCAGAAGCAGAGAAAATGTCCTGGTTATTTCCATAGAAATTTACTCATATCTGTCCACCTTCTTGAGTGAACTTCCCACACAAGGTCCTATATGTAAGTGAGGAATGAAGGACACATTGAGGGGAGGGAAAGTCTGGCCTGGAGCCCCCGCACCCTGTCTGCCCACCACGGTGGTCTTCCTACGGGGAGTCACATTTCCACCATTTGGGGGTGATCTGTGTCGGCAGTGCAAGAGCCCGCAGGGATGACAGGCGCACATCCTGCTCTCTGTCCCTGGCTTCTGCAGGGACTAAGCCGCAACTCGTGGTTCAGAGAACGGGCAGCTCTGGATGGTTACAGAGTAGATGCCCCTTAGCAGTTTGCAAAGCTGAATTTCAGGGGTCAGTTGAGCTCCAAAGAAAGCAGAAAATGCTGCAAAGTCTCACTGGCCTCAGATTCACTGTGTATCCTATGCTGGCTTCAGACTCAAGATCCCCCTTCCTTAACCTCCCAGGTAGCTGGAGGTAAGGCATCCAGCATCACACCTGGCCAGAGACACTCTTTTTCAAACAAGATCCAAAACGGTGACTTACAGAGGTTTGCTCTCTATGATGAATCAGGCTGATTTAAGAGTGATGTTTCTCAAAGCCTTTGGGCAAAGGATCTTGGGGAAAAAAGTCTCACTATCCTTGTGTGTGAAGAGGGTGCTACTGTGACGGGGCAGTGCTCTACGGTTGGAGAGTCTCAGCGTGGAAGAGCAGGATAAAGGGTGCTGGGACAAAGCGCTGCGGTAAAGCCATTGATCTCTGGGGGTGTTTGGCTATAGAACCCTTTGAGGACAAATTGAAAAAATGTTGTTTCTTCAAGGAGATAGGAAAGGGACATCAAAATTCAGATTTTTTTTTTTTTTTTTTTTTTTTTAGTGTTTTGAGACGGGGTCTCACTTTGTAGTTCAAACTGGCTCTGAACTCACTATGTAGACCAAGCTAGCTTCAAACGCCCCACAATCCTCCTGCTTCTACCTTCTAAGTGCTGGGATTACAAGTGTGAGCCACCTCGCCTGGCACTGCGGTATGTGGTTACCAGGGATCGAACTAGGGACCTTGTCCTTGCCAGGCCAACGCCAGAGTCACTGAGCTAAGTCCCTGGCCCATAAACTCAGGTTTTCAAAATAATTTTAAAATTTATTTTAGAATTTTAGTCACTGAGGGATTAAGAATATTTTTTATGTACATGAAGTTTATTTAGGTCACAACTCTAGAGGTTCAAGGGCGTGGTGCTGTTACCAGCATGGCTCTGATGAGGATCTTGTAGCGGATGGCCTCACAGAGGCAGGAGTGGTGGGAGAGAAAGGCATCGCAGGGCTAGATAGGAAGCCAGCAGGCTGGGGAGTGGCTGTGCTCTCTGTGAGGAAGGAAAAGTTATTAAAGCATTGATTTGGGGTCATGTTACAGACAAAATAATCTTAAAAGTATACAACAGCAATGGGTTTGTCTCACATTTAGAGTTCTTTGTACTTGGAGGGCAAAGAATTAGTGGCCGGATTTCAAAATTTACTACAAACTACCGTAATAAAAACAGTGTGGTACTGGCATAAGAACAGACATACAAATAAATGAAATAGATCTGAGAGACAAGGGATACACTCATGTCTATGACCACTTTATTGTGGACAAACATGCCAAGGTATTTTAATGAGAAATTCTATTGTTATTTTTAAAAATAATTTTAAATAATTATGCTTCAAAAATAATACTTAGATATAAGAAACTTTGAATAGGGAGGGGAATCAAAAAGAAAGAAGAAGCAATATATATCATACAGGTACAAACACCCTATGATGAGTGTGATCATTATGTATAACTCAAGTCCACCAATAAAAGAAAGGAACTTTGAATAAGGCCTAAAAATAGAAAAGGCAATATGACTAATAAGTAACCCAAACTCTTCAGGAAATACATTTTTTCTCAAAATAGGTATCATTTAATACCTGGAAAAATTACAGAGAGGAGTGAATTGGCATTAATCAATGAGCAATAAATACATAGTTTTGAATAAACTAATAAAATATGTTTGCCGCCAGGCGTGGTGGCTCATGCCTATAATCCCAGCATTAAGGAGGCAGAAGCAGGAGGATTGCTGAATTCAAGGCTTGCCTGAGCTACATAGTGAGCTCAGAGCCAGCCTGAACTACAAAGTGAGACCCTGTCTCAAAAAAAAAAAAAAGTTTGTGGCTGACACTAAGAAATGATTTATGAAATGACAAAACTATAGGTCAAAAATAAATATGTTAAGACCTTATTCATTTATGTGTAACTGATAAATTTAAAAGGCATTTAGAATTAAATATCTGAAATCCATTTGACCCAAATTTATTGCCAATTATATGACAGTTAAAGTGCTAGCTCTAGAAACAAAATGGTAGAGGAAAACCCATATGTTCAGAGTTTAAAGTCCATATAACAAACAAATCTATTAAAATAAGTGTCAAATTGTGCCTATACTAAATCTTGTGAAAGGCATGAGACTTGTGCTCTGATCCTACTTTCGAAAGTGAGACTAGGAATCACGTATGCTTTGTTGATGATTTCCTCCCCAGCACTTGTCACAGAGCCTAGTCTGGAGAAGTTACTCAATGGGTTATTTGTTGAGTTGTTTGAATGAATGAACAAATGACTGGCAAGAAGTGTAGTAGTGGGATTTGACTTAGTCACTGCTGTCAGGGAAGAGGATTCCTCAATACAGCTGACTTCTGAAGGGTGCTTTTTGAGCGAAAGGATGCAGGAAGCTTCTGCCAGAGAAACCATGCTCAAGGGAAAGCAGGAACCAAGAAGGAAAAGTAGAAAGGCTTTGGGGAAGTTGTCAAAGAGAAAAAATGGAGCCATTCCTGCAAGGTTTTGGAGTTATGCTAGGGAAGAAAGAACAAAGGAGATACTGGGGACTACTGAGAAGCTACTGCAGATAATGCAGGTGACAAATGATAACCTGCCTTATCATAATCACAGTGGGGAAGACTGATTTCAATGACAGAAGGGGACATCATAAACAGAAGAACAGACAGATGCAGGACATAAATAAGTCAAGGACAGATCCTGAGTTTCTGACTTGCATAATTGGACAAATGTTGTCCTGCCACACAGCTAGGAACTTATAGATCCAGTTAGACATATAGAACGGAGGGCAGTGAAGGACTGAGTAGGGCTCAGAAAAGAGCATTAGAAACTACCGATTTGCACTGGACTCCATGGTATTTGCCCTCAGTAGCTGAGGCAAGAGGATCACTGTGAGTCTGAGACAGCCTGGGCCACATGGTGAGTGCAAGGTCAGTCTGGACTACATAGCAAGACTGTGTTTCAAAAAAAAAAAAAAAGTAGTAGTCTTGAATTTAGAAGGAAAAGGCCAGCATAATGCTGGGTTCATGAGAAATGGATTTAGGAGTCCCTAGATCTCTATGTAAAGACAGATTTTTTTTTTTGAGACAGGGTCTCACTTTGTAGTTAAGCCTTGAACTCAGCAATCCTCTTGCCTCTGCCTCCCAAGTGCTGGGATTACAAGCATGAGCCACCACGCCTGGCACTGTGGTATGTGGTATTGATGGCTGGTGGGCATGAGTCACCATGCCCAGCATTGTATGTGGTCACCGGGATCAAACTCAGGGCCTTGTGCTTGCGAGGCAGGCACTGGAACCACTGAGCTAAATCTCCAGCCCAAGACAGATTTTTAATTCCATGAAGAACATGCTATTTCCAGCTCATTCCTTTTTAAGAAAACCATAAAGTGTGAGAAATACCCATGGAATAGTAACTGCGATTTTGTGTGATTATTAAAGAGGAGTCCCTCAGAACCCCCTCAGAAAACTGAAAGCTGAGAAAAGAAACAACAACGATGACAACAACAAAAACAGAAAACCACCAAAGTGTAAACTGGACTGTGACAGTTCAAATTTTGCAGAGAAAAGTCAGAACAATTAAGGGAAGTTAGTGTAGAACATAATAGCCAGTGTCTTGGGAGACTAAGGCTGGAGGATCACTTGAGATCAGGAGTTTTAGCCCAGGTAATGCAATGTAGTAAGATCCCATCTCAATAAAAAAATAAATTTCAAAAAGAGTAATAGATTGGCCTGCCTTGAGGAGGCAGAAAAGCACTGAGGTCCGGCTTTATCACACATAAGTACACTTGCCTGAGCATCTAGACCTCACTAACCCTCAGCCTCTTCTTCTCTCCAAAAGAGTATTATAATACTGTCTTCACAGGACCAGAGATGATTAGGATTAAGTGAGGTAATTATGGCCAGATATAAAACACTTCCTAAATGTCAACTACTAGTATTACTTGTGTTACCAAAGTCACCTTCCAAGGGGTAGTTAACACTAAAAGCAGTAAAGTAAGGTTTAGATAACTTCATCTTGATGAATCTCCAGGTATCAAGATGCATTAAGATAATTGAAGATGAGACCATTATACTCCATGACTGTTGAGTTTAAGCTGTTCTATAACTAATATTTTTTTTTGCAACTTACTTTTTATGTGTATCATTTCCTATGAGTATAACAGCTGCTTGCCCAGATCCCAGTGCCTTTAAAGCTGAATGAACCATTTCTAGACATGGAAGACTTAAACTGACATAAAGATCAGCTCCATATGAGAAAATTCAGTTAAAGAACTATCATCAAAGTATATTTAAACTCACTTGTGTGGTTCTACAATAGTGGCACATTTCTCTTCCATTTCTCTTGCGATGAAGTTATTCTTCTTTGTTGTTGTTGCTTAACAGTAGATGCATAAATTGCCCAGATTAAAAAGCAAATGGAAAAAAAAAAAAGCAAATAGAGGTTGGAGATTTAGCTCAGTGGTTCCGGTGCCTGCCTAGCAAGTGCAAGGTCCCTAGTTCCATCTCCAGTAACCACATACAACAGTACTGGGCATGGTGACTCATGTCCACTAGTAATCAGTACCACATACCACAATGCCAGGTGTGGTGGCTCACAGCTGTAATCCCAACACTGGAAAGGCAGAGGCAGAAGGATTGTAAAGTTTGAGGCTTACCTGGGCTACATAGTGAGCTCAGGATCAGCCTGAACTACAAAGCAAGACCCTGTCTCCCCCACCAAAAAAAAGGAAATGGAGATAAGAGAACAACCTGGATTATCCTCACTGTACATGCAGTTCATTGGAGGAAAGTCTGAACTCTGGTATACAGAGTGTCCCACAGATCTTTCTGGAGCCTGGGGTGGAGACCTCAAAACTAATGTAGTTATTGACGTCAGTAAGTCAGAAGTAAAACAAGTATGGGCTTTCATTTCAGCTTTTTCCAAACAATTGTGCATTGAGAGTTCCATGTCTGACATTATCCTAGAAACTATCCAAGGGCAGAAAGTTTGAGTCAGTCCTATCTCCCAAAAGTATTCAATTACATGCCAGACAAGATGCACATACACACAAAACTCAGCAAAGTGTGAGGCAGTATGTGATTGACTGGCAAAAGGGGTGAAGAGGAAGTGCCAGGAGGCAGAGATGGTTGAGACTATTAACTGAAGATTGAGTTGGACTGAGACCTTGAAGATTAACTACATTTGAACTAATCAAGAAAAGTAAGAAGATCATTCCAGGCAGAAGCAACAAGAAAGAACAAGTGTGAAGGTGAGAAAAGATCTGATATGGTTTTGTGTCACAGGAAAAAACCCCAGAAAATTGGAGAATAATATCTATACAACATAATAGTACAGAATCATAGGACATTTGTGACACTCCATTGAGGGTACTGGAATAGAAGAGACCAGTGATTTTTAGGAATAAGTATGCAACTACAGGTGTGGTTATAAGTACTTGGCTTATTGCCTGGGAAAATGTGTACTTACTAGCTGAGAAAATTATCAACACTTCTATTTTTACTATGACATTGAGTAAAGATGCTAATATATATACGAATTTGCAGTGACGCTTAAGTCTTAAAAATTGTGGATGATTTCTAGAGGCACAATGTGTGTGCTCTCCTCTTCCAAGAATTTGTATTTAACAATATATTTAGCAGTACATAATTTGACTAGGAACTTTCTGAAAATGATGAAATAATTACTATGAAAACCTACACCCACCCTCTAGAATAATAGTTGTATGCCTTTCCTGTAATCCCAGCTACTTGGAAGACTGAAACACAGGATTATAAATTGAAAGCCAGCTTGAGCAATTCAGTGAACCCCTTCTCAAAAGAGAATGGTATGCATTTATTTCTGTAGGTGGGAGTGAGTATCTGTAAATGTTCCGTATGTGCTATTAACTAATAATTAGTCATAATGCTTTGTCTGCATGGTGATGGGGTGTGGCCACATGTCTGAGCTGCCTGGTGTGCCTCTGTGTGAAGCGAAAGGTCAATAGTGGGATGCCTGCCTTCAGCGAATGTCCATTTCTTCTTCCACGTCCTTATTTCCAGGTCTATGTCACTGCTCACTCCATTGCTGGCTTAAAGTTCATCAGCAGAGACTGAATTCATAAGTTCTGCTTCTCTCTGGCAGATCCCTCAAAGGGTGACCATGTTTTGCTGTGCCTGTCAGTGCCTTCTCCTGGGCAGCTGCATTTCCTCTGGGAAACAGTGGTTTTCTGTCTGCTGTGACAAGCAATAGTCACTTCTTCTTGTAGTGAGAACTGAAACCAGAACCACAGGTTGCCATTTCCTGGGCATTTCTATTAAATATTAAAGTTCCCTTCCTCTTACCATAAAAGCTGCTGTTTAGTGGTCGAGTGCTTGGATTTGCACATCAGCATTGCAACATACTGACTCGGACAAGATATAAATGTTTCTATATCTCCTTTCCTATTTTGTAGAATGTGATAACAATGGTATCAGCTCTTTAAAGTGGTTGTGAACCTTAAATAAATTGTTATGTGTAAAGCAACTCAGACAAGTCTTTGGTACATAGCAAGAACTCAGTGAAGTTTGGCCTATATAGTGTTACCGCTGTCTTTGTACCCTCTGGCCTGGATCAGTGTGTATGTACTCTTTCACCCTCTCACTGTTTCTCAACTCAAAATGGCAACGCAAAGCATGAGTTGTACCTCAACATTCAGTGTTAACTTTTATATTTTGGGGAAAATCTTACTGAGAATTGAGAGATCTTGGAAATCTTTTCACACCACGTGCAATTGTCAAGCCTCAAAATCCAGACTGGACTAACCACCAGAACTGGGGGAGGGGAGAGTGGAATAAAATCTTAACTTGTGTGTGTGTGTGTGTGTGTGTGTGTGTGTTGTTACTGAGGATTGCAGATGGGACCATCACAATGAGCTACAAACCCTATCCACTTTTAAATTTTTATTTTGAGATATTACCTAAGTGGCTAACTTGTCCAGTCTGGGTTTAACTATGAGG
This sequence comes from Thryonomys swinderianus, assembly GCA_004025085.1. Taxonomy (NCBI): domain Eukaryota; kingdom Metazoa; phylum Chordata; class Mammalia; order Rodentia; family Thryonomyidae; genus Thryonomys; species Thryonomys swinderianus. The sequence goes on from PVIC010009456.1 coordinate 14,784, forward strand.
TCCCCCTGCCTCAGCCTGCCAGAGTGCTGGAATTACAGGCATTTACCACCACACATGGTAAAACTCTAATATTCTCAAGTGTTTTAGCTGCTATGCTCATGCGAAAGTTCTAAATGTAACAAGTATCTTCATTGACAAATTGAAGACTCTCTGAATTGAAGTCTAGGAAGAACTGAAACACTGAATAGCAATTCTCATAGGCTGTCTTGTGATAGAGACAGGATTTTTGTATATGAAAACCTAAAGGGAAATACAAAATTGAGGGCATAGGGCTGGAGATTAGCTCAGTGGTTCGGACGCCTGCCTTGCAGGTGCAAGGTCCTGAGTTCAATCCCCGGTAACCACATACAATGCTGGGCATGGTGACTCACACCCACCAGCAATCAATACCACATACCACAGTGCAGGGTGTGGTGGCTCATGCCTGCAACCCCAGCACTCAGAAGGCAGAGCCAGGAGGATTGCTGAGTTTGAGGTTTGCCTGGGCTACATAGTGAGCTGAGGGCCAGCCTGAACTATGAAGTGAGACCCTGTCTAAAAAAAAAAAAAAAAAATTGAGGGCATAATACAATGTCAAAAAGGAGTGAGATGAAATAAGTTTAAATTGTGCTGTGAAGAATACGGCATAAATATCAGAAAACACAAACAGTAAACACTCTTAAAATGGGCTCATTACAATCTCGTTTTCCAAGAAGCTCAAGAAATATGCTTTTAAATATAATCCTACCTCAGCTCAATAATTCAGTGCAAACTTAGAGGTGTAAGAAGTGGATTTGGATTATTTTGATAAGCCTCCTTTGACCCTCTCATGTTATAATTCTGACAGAAGCTACTTAATATTTCTAAATTCCGTATTTCTCAACTAAACATAGATGAGTAACGGTAAAATACACTTACAGAATTCTGATATCTTCTTGATGAAATTGTTATGGACAGCATGGACTCTGTGTTTATTTGTACTATCAATTGGGGAAATTATTGACTTGAAAAAAGAAGCACTCTAAAATTAATTAATATTTAGTAGTAAACTAATCAAATTTTTCTTAGATTGGTTTAATTAATTCAAAATTCTTACTATAAGGAAGGGAATGTGGCTAAGTTATAGAGCACTTGCCTAGTGTTCTGGGTTCGATCTCCGGCACTGAAGAAAGAAAATCATATTATGACATTTTAGGTATTTTAATCTTTCCTGGTATTTATTGATTTTTCAAAACATTCATCTTTGAATCTGAAAATTTAGCTCAGTGGCACTGCACCTGCCTGGCAAGGGCAAGGTCTTGCATTCTGATTTTTTTTTTGGTTTCATTTTTTTTCCTGTACTGGGGATCAGACTCAGGACCTTGCGCTTGCAGGACAAGCATGGTGCCATGAGCTAAGTCCCTAACCCTTAAAGGACAAGGCTCTGAACTTGATCCCTGGTACTGGAAAAAAAAAATATGTGTATCTCTGATTTTTAAAAATCAGTAATATTTTTAAAATGTGTTTTCCCATTTCACTTAAATTATAATTGAAGAATGTTTGCTAAGGAAATACAAACACAACTACTATGACAATCAATAGACATTTATTGTTAAATTACTGCAATCATCTTTTCACCAAAAAAATGCAGCAATAGAGACTTCTCCCCAGCCCCAGCGCCAGCCCCAGCCCCATGATTCAGCCTAACTTCTAATACAGAGAACCATCAGTAGTGTATGTCTACTACAGATTTAATTTTAACAAGACAACTTTTACTACTAGTTACATTGTTCAAAACATGAAGAATTGTTAAAGGAATACTTTATAAATGTCTTCTATCATGATCTTATAGAGAAAATTTTCTCCCTTTTGTTTTTTTTGATAACTGTTTTTGAGAATGTAAAATATGCTAGATGCTGTGATGGATATGCTGAGGAGAAATAATAATATAGATGGCTGTCTCATCATGTGAGAAGGAATGGTGCCCAATGTTAAAGACAGTGTAAAAGAGTACAGGAGTTCTCAGATGCTTATTCTAAGTAGGAAGGAAAAATTCATGGCGATGAAACTGGCTACTTCATAGGTAATGGGTGAGATGTTAAGATCAAGGTCCTAAATTCAATCCCTTGTACAGACAATAATAATGATAATAATAATAATAACAATACTTTAGAAAATAATAATAGTAGCCAGGGAGATGGAGAGAAGTGGGGAGATTGACAAAGAGTTTTGTAGATAAAGCTAAGCTAACTTACTAGTACAAATGTCAAGGATAAGAGGAAGAGGAGAACTAGGGATGATTCCCAGGGTTTTATTTCAGCAGACAAGTGGATTCCAACATTATACACTGAGAGGGAAACGGGAGAAGGCAGTAAGTTAAAACAGGAAACAATTAAGAGCTCTACCCTGGACCTGTGTGAAATGTCTGTGAGATGCCCCAAGGGTACACGTCTGGAGTTCGGGGCAGAAGTGAGAGCTACCAATGCAACCTGAGGAATCGCCAGGGTAAAGGTGGTTTCGTGCACTCTGGATTTGAATGACCTTGCTTAAGATGAGAATGAAGTTGGAAACGATTCCTTACAAACCATCAGTGACTGTTCTAAACACAAGATTTTACATGGGAAAAAGACATAAACAGTTTTAAAAATAGAGTTTTCAAAGAACAAGTAGAAACATTGTACATGCCCATGTCTTAAAAAAAAAAAAAAAAAGAAGAAGTCTGTGAAGTCCAAAAACTACCTCTACAAATTAATACGGTTAATGTAGACACCTTTCCAAATCATTTGGGACACTCTTACCCTTCAAAACATGTTTTCCTAGGGAATCAGTCGGACTTGAGGCATTGTCTGAAGTGAATGTACAAATATCAACTGACCCCAAATATTACAGCACTTTACCAATTTTTCTTACATTTCCTCTACCCCTACTGGAGCCATTAGTGACACTTATGCTCTAAATCATCTCTCAGGTATTCTGAGTATTCTGAGAAATCCCCAGCTGTGACTGCCTTTGACCTTCCATGTTCAGTGCTTGACCCCAACATAAAGGGACCTTATGTAGCTTACGTGCTACTTTAGCTTAAGAGTTTATCAAACAATTTATTACAGTTGAAAGTCCAGGAACTTAGCTCTTTCTAAAGATTTTAAAACTCAATTTGCCTACACTATTGCTACAGATACATAGATAATAAATAAACAAATAAGCAAGCAAAGTGTGGGAGGGTTCTACATTATGTTTTCAGTATACTCTAGAAAGAAAATGTATATGTGTTTGTGTGTGCATGTATGCCCAAATACAGAAAATTTCTGGAAAATAAAAATGCATAAATGACTCCTAACAATGGTTAATTATAAGGAAGTTTATCAACTTTCTCATCCTGCTGTACCACAGTAAAAAGTAGGGTCTGGCTTTAAACAACAGAAATCTATTCTCAAGGAGCCAAGAAGTGAGAAAGCAAGGTATTAGTCAGATTGGTTGTTCTGAGGACCTTGAAGGACAGTATTCCATGTCTCTCTTTAGCTTCCGGCATCAACTGACACCTCTCAGTGTTCCCGGTCTGGCAGGTGCCTCATTCCAATCAGTCTCCATCTTCAAGTATCTACGTCTTTGTGTCCATCTTCTTGTAAGCATGAAAATCATACTGAATTATAACTTCAGTGTAAATAATTTAATCTACCACAACTCTATTTCCAAGATTAGTCAAATTCTGAGGTCCTTGTAGTTACAAAATGTATTTCTAGGCAAGTCACAGTTCAACCCAAGTAAAGAATCTAGTCATCATGGGCATAGAGAAAAATGTAACAATTAATAAGAAAAGACTACCAGCTAATAAATCTTGTTTAAATGTTACTTATGGTCTTGATCGCTTCTAATATAAACATTTGAAACAAGCACAATGCTGGACAAACTGTCTAAATCTCAACATTCAGCATGCTATAAATGTAATGATGTTTTTCTACTCCATTCAGATGGTTTCCTTTTAGTCCAAAACTGAATCAAGTTAAATACAATTTCCAGCTAGGTGTGGTGGTACACACCTTAGTTCCAACTATGTGAGAAGCTGAGGCTGGACAATTACAAATTTAAAGCCAATCTGAGCAAATTAGCAAGATCCCATCTAAAATATAAAGCAGAAAAGGCTAAGGATAGAACTCAGCAGTAGAACATGCACAAAAGATGTGTAATGCCCTGGGTTCAATCCAGGGAACCACAAAAGAGGGCAAATCTCTCTCAAATGATATTTTTATTACATGAAGTTCCACCTTTGGAAGAATCCTTGAAGACATTTTAACTTTTATGCCTTCAGTATTTTGATAATATCTTTCACAAGAGATCTATTTTCTGTTTGAACAACTATAAAAATGTAAATTCTACACCCCCTAAAGTAGTCCTTCCTATTGTAAGATGGTCCTGATGTTCAGAAAGTAGATACAGGCTTAGTGTCATAGAAATGCCTATCATTCCAGCACTCAAGAAGCTGAAGCAGATTGGTATGGAAGAAAGGAAAAAAGAAAGGAAAGAAAGAAAGAAAGAAAGAAAGAAAGAAAGAAAGAAAGAAAGAAAGAAAGAAAGAAAGAAAGAAAGAAAGAAAGAAAGAAAGAAAGAAAGAAAGAAAGAAAGGAAGGAAGGAAGGAAGGAAGGAAGGAAGGAAGGAAGGAAGGAAGGAAGGAAGGAAGGAAGGAAGGAAGGAAGGAAGGAATAAAGAGAGGAAGGAAGAAAGAGAGGAAGGAAGAAAGACTAAGAGAAAGAAAGAAAGAGAAACTAGGAGGGGGGGAGAAACTGAGCCAGTTTCTGCCTCCCTGAAATGTTCACTAATTTGTCTTTGATCAGTCAGCTAAGCCTTGCACATAGATAGATATAGATAAATAGATATAGATATGAATTATATTGTTAATATTACAATTAATTATAATTGTAAATAATACTATTTGATTAATTATATTAAAGTATCAAATATTTGGAGTAACTTTTGGGCTCATCTTGCCTGAGTAGTAATTATAATCCAACTTCTTCTTAAAAGTAAATACCAAAAATCCAAATTAAAACAGCCATAGTCAGGTAAAGGAAAAACAGTGAGGCCACACAAGCCAAACTGAAAGCAATGAATATTACAATCATTAGCCAATATTAATCAACTTTTTAAAGTATATACATTCTGATGCTTGCAAATACATTGATCAATATAAAAATCTCATTATCTAATTTGATTAATATTTTATAAGAAAATACCTAATATGAGGTTCTATAAATTTACTTTGAAGATTTGAGTCTCATTTCCAAAATTTCCAAAAACAGTTATTTTTTTTGGGGAAGAATTTAGAAGACAAACTGTTTATTTTCATGCTTTCAAAAAGAAGTAAGTTTACAAAAGAATAGAAGAAATTTTGTGGGAACTTTGCCCAAGAAATCATTCAGACAAGTAAAATACTGTAGGCAGCTTGGACAAAAGCATGGATTCTGAGAATGAAACGGCTCCGTAAGGGTGGGACAAATTGTTCCATTCACAGTCCCTCTGCCAGGTTTTGTCACACACTATGAAAGACATTAATAAATATATGTCAGCCTGTCAGTCTGTCACAAAACATTCTATTCTCCCAAATACACAGGCCTGTTGGGAGTTACAATGGCCACCTTTGTCCAAGAAGCGCTCAATTTGTAGATGCCTGCTGTTTGCACCCACTCGCACAAACCTCTTTGTACCTGACCAAAACAACAATGATCTCTTTGGGAATACGACACATCTCTAGAGTTCTCAGAAGTGAGGGCAAGTGGGACATGTCATCATAAATCCCTTGGACCTTTAGCAACTGTCAGAAAATCAAACCCTGAAGATAAAAGTTCTAAGAATGCAGGCTAATCAATAAGACCTCAATCACTCTGCTACCCAACTGTGCAGAAATAGTTCCAAAATGTGAAGGTCCAAATTCACTTCATTTCCAACTTCCAGGTGGTAAAAAAGATTTCCCTATTATTAGTTCTTATGGTTTTTTCTTACTGTAATTATCCCTTACTATTACCTCTGTAGTTTAAAGAGAATTGCATATTAATTAGTCTGGAAAGGATTCACAGAAGAGAAAAAAAAAAGCATCACCAAGAGATGAAACTTTCAGCTGAGTGTAGTGTACATTAATGACACATCTCTGTGAAAAATCAACATTCAATAAAAGACTTTTTTGGTGTACTTAAATAGGATTTTCTTATTAGGAAACATCTGACTCACTTCCTGGGAGGGAACAGTTTAACGTCAGAGATCAGTTTGCTTAGTATTAAAATGAAGCATTATTATTCAGCACTTTCTAGAATTCATGTTTAAAACAGTGGTTTCTTGGCTATTTCTCTGTTATTCTTATGATTTTCAGTTACTCCTGGCTGTCCATTTAGAACTCACTATATGCAAAGAAAATGTAAAATTAAGACTCAAATCCTAATAAAGGCAAGGTAGAGGGAGTATGTACAATCAGCATATCAATTAAATTCTACTTTAGGCTATATCTTCTGCCCATTAATGTAAGCCATTAAGTGTATAGATATGGAAATTTGGAGATATTTCCTCTTAATTTGCTCTCTATCTAGTCTTAGCACAATTACTGTAATCCATCTTTCCTGATATTCTCTAGTAGTCTCTGCCTTTGGACTGAACATTCTGCAATTCTTCTAAAAAATACTTTCTAAATATTGCCCCTCACTTGACTGTACCCAGCCAGAGTTGGTTTGGGACTGGGTTTTGCAAAATCAGGGGTTTTACCCACCAGTGGCTAATTTGGGTTTTGGTTTTGGCGTCGTGGCCTGTAAAGACATGGAAATGTTCCACTTTCCAAGTTTTCTTAACTGACTGATGACGCACCCTGAAACAAGAGTCCTTGTTTTTCTTTTCAATACTCCCCCCCTTCTAGCAGTGTAGCTGTGAAACTTAGTTAAAACATGCGACTTCCATGCTAACATTTAATTAAACTAACGCTTTGCCATTATAGTTTGTCATAATCCAGGTAAGTGTATTGGAAGGTTTTATCAGTGTGTGATCTAGCTTCTCATTTGGAAAAGTAACACAGCTTTCTCACATTGTTTCTCATTCTTCCTCCTCTGTGACTCTGTTTCCTTCTTATTTTTCCAGCCAAGAAACTTTGAAATCGCAGAACTCTTTCAGTTTTTACCATTCACATTCTACAAGTCCAACTCAGAACCCACCCCCCTTTTTTTTTTTTTTTTGCGGTACCAGAGATCAAATTCAGGTGCTTGTGCTTGCAAGGTAGGCACGGTGCCACAGAGCTAAACCCTTGGCCTCCATTCTGTTTCTTCACTTAGGTTACATATCGTAGCTGTGCTTAACTCATTTGCACTACGATTCATTGATTCTGAGCTCCTTCTGATTCTACCTACCACCAGAAAGAGCGAAAGCTGCCAGTTAAAAATCTGTGCCTGCCAACAAATATGTGATGAGATCCAGTGCGAGGCACTGCAATGTGGGAAGCTGGTGGCCTTAGCTCACTATTTGCCTAAGTGTGAAGCCCTAGGTTTGATCCCAGCACCATAAAAGAAAAAATAAAAATGATTTTCTTAGAATTGAAGGTTGATTATCCGAGGTGAAAAGGAAAGATAATACCTTAAATACTTTCACAAAAGCACTCATAGAACCACTGACTTTCTCCCATTTTGGGGGGCATATTTGATTTCTTCATTTAGAAAATATGTGTGAGGACTGTTGTATGCAGGTCCGGTGGTGCCTGCTAAGCACATTCAATAAACAGCAGGCAGTCTTCATGCTTGGGGAAATTTTCATTCTGGGAGTGGACATGGACTAGAGAATGACAAGAGCGTAACTGTCACCATACTAGGTGGAAGTGTGGCTGTCGGGGGAGCGCCGGGCGGCACCACGCAGGGCTGCAGCTAAGCAGGGCTTAGCTGAGACAGTGCCTAGTGCACAATCTCAAAAAACAAGTATAAATAAATCATGTCATATACTGGTACAAATTCCCAGTGTTGAGTGTGATCATGGTCTGTATATGCAATGTACCCACAAAGATAAAAATAAACTAAAAAAATAATAAGTATAACTAGCAGTTCATGGAGACAAAGGATGAGGAAGAGTGAAATGGACTCGCCAGGTAAAGGAAACAGGGGAAGTAAGAAACATTTTAATATTTTGTTCTTGGATAATTAAAAAAAACAAACAATTAAGCAATGGTGTATCACGGGAAACATTTATTTCCTGCTCTGGCCACCTCACCTCTCATCTTTCTCCCTCAAAAGAAATCATCTCCAGTTCTTTTAATTGTTTGCATTTGGAGTAACCTCTGTGCTATTCTTTAAGCTGTAGCTCTGATTTTTTTTTTGACATAACAAAACCCTTTAAATTTTTCCTTTGAGCAGTTTCCACAGTTCAAAGATGAACAGATAAAGCTTATTAGTAATTACATCAGCGTCACAAACAACAGTAACAAAATTATACTCTAAGTATTGTACAAGTTAGGTAAACCTATAATCTCAGCACTCTGAGAGGCTAAGGTGAGAATACCTGGGCAATTTAGTACCTTAGTAAAATCTTAACTCAAAATTAAAAAAAAAAAAAGATAGAAAAGAGCTATAGAGATAGCTTGGTGCGAAAGACAAAAAGTATCATGCAGCTACTCCAGAACCTGGGGAAGAAGACCAAAAGTTCAAGTCCTGCCCAGGTAACTTAACGACCGTGTGAGAACGTCTCCCAAAATAAGAAAGAGCTGGGGCGTAGGTGAGAGTAGAAGCCCCGGATTCCGTCCCCAGTAACACAAGAAATAAAAAAGGAAGTACTAAAAAAGACCACAGAGGGCCGGAGATTTTAGCTCAGTGGTTCCAGCACCTGCCTCACAACCTCAGGGTCCTCCTGAGTTCCATCCCAGCAATGCTGGGCGTGGAGACTCACACCCACCAGCAATCAACACCGCATACCACAATGCCGTGGGTGGTGGCTCACTCCTGTAATCCCAGCACTCGGGAGGCAGAGGCAGGAGGACTGCTGAGTTCGAGGCTTGCCTGGACTACACAGTGAGCTCAGGGCCAGCCTGAACTACAAAGCGAGACCCTGTCTCAAAAAAAAAAAAAAAAAAAAAAAAAAAGACCACAGACTACTTGGAAATATGGCAGCACATTTTTTGGCTTATTCATTGTTAATACTATTATCATAATTCAAAATGAACCAAGTTATGCTACGCCCTTAGTGTGCAATTTCAGATATTATCCAGTGGCTTTTAAAATCCTCCTAATAAAATTTGCCTCCGATACTGTCAGCCCTTCCCTTTCTGTCTATCCTCCACCTTTTGCCAAAGCATCCCTGTTGATAGTTAAATCGTGTCATTTTGAATGTGACCAAATGCTCCAGCAGAAAAACCGTCTTCTCATTTCCTCTTCCCCAACCAGTTACTGAGTCCGAGCCCCTCTGCCCTCAGTCCCCCGGTCCCCCTGGGGGTCACCCTCAGAGACCCCTCCATTCCTGCCCTGACAGGGGGTTGACAACCAGGGAACACTCTCTGTTGCACTCTTGGATTGAAAACATGATTTTGGGGGTGCTAGTTGTTCCCACCTTTTCAGAGCTCATTGCCTACCATGTTCCTAAGGAATTATGACAGATGGAAGTTTTCCTTCTTTGTCTTACTTTGATAAGTCTCAGTAGGGCTCAGTCTGGCCAAACCAGTCTCCCCTTCATTTGGTAGAAACTCTAAGTTGAAATCATTTTCTTTCAGGATTTTGAGAGTTTTTATTTTTAACATCTAATGTTGATATTGAAAAGTGTGATTCCACTATTCTATTTTTAAATTTCATTCTTTGACTGTTGCCATTTCTTTTTCTGGAAATACTTTCAACCTTTTCTATAACTTCAGCTTGTGAAGTTGTAATATGAGTTTCAGTGGTTTTTAATTTTTGTTTTATTTTTTGTACCAAAAATTGAAAGCCGAGTCTTTACCCTGAGTTCTATATACAACTATTTTTAATTTTTTAAACATTTTTACATAGAGTCCAGTTAAATTATCTATATTGAGCTTCAGTTTGTAATCCTTCTGCCTCACCCTCCCAAAGTACTGGGATTATAAGCGAACACCTCTACACTTGGCTTTTTTTAATTCTTTTCTTTTCTTTTCTTTTCTTTTTTTTTTTTTTTGAGACAGGGTCTTGCTTTGTAGTTCAGGCTGGCCCTGAGCTCACTATGGAGCACAGGCAAGCCTTGAATTCAGCAATCCTCCTGCCTCAGCCTCCCAAATGCTGGGATTACAGGCGTGAGCCATCATGCCCAGCACTGTGGGGTGTGGTACTGATTGCTGGTGGGTGTGAGTCACCACGCCCAATATCATATCATTATATGTGGTTACCAGGGAATTTGTGCTTGCTAGGCAGGCAGCAGAACTACTGAGCTAAATCTCCGGCCCTATGCTTGGCTTTTTTTTTCTTTTTTTCTTTTTTTTTTGAGACAGGGTTTCACTTTGTAGTTCAGGCTGGCCCTGAGCTCACTATGTAGCCCAGGCAAGCCTCGAACTCAGCAATCCTCCTGCCTCTGCCTCCCGAGTGCTGGGATTACAGGCATGAGCCACCAAGCCCGGCTGCTTGGCTTTTTTTTTAACCCAAACTAATTTTGAACTCTTCGTGACCCTCCTACAGTCTCCCAAGTGCCGGGGCTACAGGTTTGAGCCTCTGTGCTGGCTCTTATTTTTATTTTTTCCCCTTCTCTTTCTTAGACAAGGCCTTGCTGATTTTCCTAGGCTGCTCTCAAGCTTCCCATCCCCTGGGTTCGGCCTCAGGAGAGGCTGGTACTGCAGGCATGTGACTCTGCACCTTGCTAAAAGTTGTCATTCATTGTACTGAACGCTCAGCCTTGTCTTTTATGTCAAGATTGGTATATTTTCTTGACTATTTTATAATTATTCTCCCTCTAGTGCTTTCTGAAACTCCCATTAATTAGGGATGAGACTCTCCAGTTTGATTATTTTATGATTCTTATCTTATTTGAATTTCCATGTATTCACCATTTTTAGAATTTATCATTCAACCCTTCCTACTTATACTTTGTGGAAGGACTAGTACTATCATATCTTTTCTTTTCTAAAACTATTTTCTTCACAATAACCTGTTACTGTTTATAGATTTGTTAACCTTTCAAATCCTTCCAGGATCGATAAGAAGATAGTTTGTTTTGATGAAGGTACTAGGGATTGAACCCAGGCCCCTAAACTACAGCCCCAATCCCAACAGTTTGAATATTTATAACCTTGCACTATTTGCATTTCTCTTTGTGTACATTGTTTTAACCTTGTCTTCACCTCTGTGTTAACTGTTTTTCAGTTGATCAAAGGCTGTCTAACAATATTTAAAATGGGAGAGCCAGGCATAGTTTACCCCCCGTAATCCAAACACTCTGGGAGGCTGAAGCAGGAGGATCACAAGTTAGAGCTCAGACTGGGCAACTCTGCAACTTACTGAGACCATCTCAAAATTAAAAAAAAAAAAATTGAAAAAGGATAAAAAGTTTGAAGGCCCTGGATTCAATGCTCAATACTATCAAAAAGGAAAACCAAATGAAATTTGGGACCCGGCCGGAGGCACGGTGCACATGGCTGATTTGCCTTTAGGGAGATCTTGTGGGGACCTGATTTCTCTCCTGACAGACCTTGTAGGGAGCTGGCCATTCTACCCATTCTCCAACCACTAGATCAGGTGATTCACTTTCTCCACAGAAGTCGTAACCTTCATACTCCTTGTCTTGAGGCATCTTCTGCCTGTGCATTCTGTGCTTGGAATTGAGAGGGAGGGTAATGTCAAATAATCTATAAAACTCTGACTCTCACTTTCCCCTTCACCATGCCCAGTATTTTGAAATCACTAGTCATTCATTCCATCTATCCACTTGGTAAGAGAGGTTCTGATCTTCAGTGGTGATGATAGTGGGTAGGGACGAATAAACTTCGTGCTCCGTGTGTGATGGGCCTCGGGTAGTCACAAGGACCACTTCTTGGAGAAAGGCTCTATTTTTATACTTTGCCTTCTGCTCCCTGACTCTGCCTCAGCGCCATGCCTCAGGCTTCCATGCATAACCCCAGCTGCTCTTACTGTGCTCACTGTACCCTACGTGTGTGTGACTTCTTGGTCCTGTTGCTCCACTGAACCTTCCTCTGCACCTTCGTCTCTGTCCCATCATTCAGGGACTTACCCAGAGAGCTTTCCTGAAGCAGCCCCTCTCCTGTTTCCTTTGTCTTTTAGGGTTTGTAGCTTTTTGTTCACTTATTAAGTCAATGAGCGCTGGGGAAAGACTGGTTATACATGTGAGTTCAATCTTCTTTCTCTAACTGAATATTATATTTGCAATTCAGATTTGCAGTGTCTCAGCTCAAATAATTCCTTTGGCTCATACATGGAATAAACATATTTTCTGAACCATAAATTAATAAAGATGATATGAACAGTATGGCAGACATAAGAACAAAACATTTGAAGAGCTATCCTTAAACGTTTGAAGTGCACAGCCACAGCTCTCAGCTAATACCTACTCTTTGCTTCATTTTTATTCTAGTTGTAACTTTAGATTATCTAAAGAAAGAAAACAAAATATGTAAGCCAGTCACATAGTCATGTGTCTTTTCAAGTATTAGGTACTCTGCATGATCATACATGCTACACTTTTGTCCACACAGCAGTGTGGTTTCATCTATATCTTACCAACCAGCACCTCACTAGTGACAGAATTTTTCAGCTACCTTATAGGACCACCACAGCATTCAAGGCCCATTTCTTATTGAACATCATTATGTGACACGTGATTATAATTATAGGAACTTCTAATATTTGAATATATATCAAAATAATTATGCATTTTAATGTACATTGAAATTTATAATGAAAATTTAGTATGTATGTGTATATGTGTGTGTATATGGATAAATTCAGTCGTTTTCATACCATCAGAGAAAACTACTGCAGTTCCCAGGGTCTTATTTAGTGGTTAAGGCAGTTTGCACACAGATGTCGAAGGGAATTGGTCAAGAAAGGATGTTGAGGACTGGGCATTTAGCTCAGTGGTACCGTGGCTGCCTCAGAAGAGGAAGGTCACGAGTTCAATCTCCAGTACCACAAAAAAAAAAATAGGAGGTTGATTTTGAGTTTGATTTGGTGTAAAGTAGAGCTGGCACTCAGGGAACACCAGAGTAAAGCATGAGTGGAAAAATCCGATCCTCAGAAACAAGTGTGCCAGTCGGCAGTGGCCAGGAAAACTGTAAACTCTTTTCCCCTGTGAGTCCTCAGGGAGCCAGGAAGGAACTCAAGGTTTCACTCGAAGCTCAGAGTGTATTAGCTGGTACATCTGGGTTAGCTTTTTGCAGTGTCTCTGAAACTTAAAAAACTAGCAAAACCCATAGCTGCATAGCAGAAGCTAAATTATATCATGTCTGCATTTGATGAGGATAAAAAAGAAAAAGTACTCAAGTAAGGACATGATAGAAGGCCACAGGAAATCCCTTTTCGTGGAAGTCTTCAAGAGTAAGTTAAATAACCTCCTGGGGCCAGCAGACAGAGGTGAAAAGCAGTGTGAGTACTGGATGGGAGGCTGGACTAGACGACCCCTTAAGATCTTACGAAGCCTTGTTTCTTGGCACTATGCAAACTTGCCCTTTTCAATGTTTCCCTAATATAACTAAAATTAACCTGACTTAATGTCTAGCAGCTCAAACCTCGTTTAAAGCAAACAGCATCACATAGTATCCCTTATTCTTATTCAAGCCAGTGATGGGAAATGGAAGTTTTGCAAAACCTATTCCAGTATTTCCTGTTGGATAAACTTGAACATTCTTTAAAAACACTGAAAGAAGAGAGGAACTGAATCCAGAAATGGAAAATCTTTCAAAAGCTGGACAGGATGGAATGACTGGGCAAAGAAACTCCATCTCTTACAGGGAGAACAGGACTGGGGTCTTTTTCTGTGAAGAAGGTCTGCACGCTAAGCTATTGTTTGTGTTTATAACACTTCCTCATGAGCAGCCCCTGCCAGTCCACATGTTAGTTTAAGAAGCAGTCCTTCTTTTAGGGATAAATCAGTAAAACAGGTCCACACTAACCTGTCATTTTCCCTTTCTATTTTGAAGTCGTCTGTATGGGAGTTAACTTCTCCCAAGAAAAGCATTTGGAAAATTCCTGGCTAGGCCACTTGCTCGTTTTGTGAATGATGTTTGAGGTCAGCTACAACATATATAGCACACTTGCTTCCTATTGCTGCCTTTTTCATGCATGTTTTGTTAGTTTGGCATTTTTATGGAAGTGATTAAATATTCCTTGGTTTCAAGCTGGTGTAGAAACTGTGGAAATGGAGAAAATATTCTTAAAGTGAAATCCAATGTACACATACCCATGCAGTCATAAACAACACACACAAGCACATGGAATTCCTGAAGTATGTCCACATAGCTTTTATTGTTGGTTCAGCCTTTTTTCTTTTTCTTCAATCTCTCTCTCCCTCTCTCTCTCTCTCCCCCCTCTCTTTATCTCCCTCTCCTTTTGAAAATGTGGAAAAAGAAAATGAAAGTAAATATGATTTCCATTTCTTTGTAGATTTACTTTCTAGTAGCCAGTCTTGTTTAGATGCCCGAGCCTCCTACTTTTATCCAAAGTTAAATAAATGCTGTAGGAATGTTTTCTCAAGTCTCATTCAGAATGACTGAAATATTTTGGTAGAGTGTCACCTTCTATACCATCATTAATGTTGATAGTTTTACTAGCAAGTTATATTGCTTTAGTAACTTTTATAGAGAAATTTTCCCCACCCCAGCCCACCTCCTCTAAGACATAAAGCTAAAAGAAAGTGCACTTGGTGTTTAGGCCAAAAATTCATGGCACACTGAGAGCATTTAGTAAGTTCTAAAAAATATCCCCAAGAAACACAAGGTTTCTTATTCTATCAGTTTTATTTACAGTGTCATATGGCAAAAGATAACAATTTTAGAATAAACACTGGGGGTTTTATTATTATTAGAAAATTCAACTTTGGTTAACACTGAGGGAAAGGAAATATGATATATTAAAATTAAAGTTCAGGCCAGGAGTTTAGCTTAGTGGCATTGTGCCTGCCTGGTAAGCACAAGGTCATGAGCTTGGCCCCTAGTACTGCAAAAGAGAAAAAAAGAAAAAGAAAAAGAAAGAATATTAAGGTTCACACCCAGGCATGACAGTACTTGCCTATAATCCCAGCCACATGGACATCTAAGGAAGGAGGATTGTAAATTCAAGGCCAGTCTGGTCAGTTTATTGAGTTCCTGTCTCAGAATTTAAAAAATTAAAAAATGCTGAAGATGTAACTTAGTGATCCCTGAGTCTAATCCCTAATACTGAAGGGAAAATTAAGATTCATGCTAGAATAAAATATTTTGAGAAGTTCTATAGCTATTAGAAGAGTGAAAGTGTCTGTTAAAATATTCCATATCTGTCTATAGATTTAGGAAGGGGAAAATATCTATTTCAATTAAACAGTTCCTGGCTTGAAAATGTAACTAAGCAGATATGTACAAGGTCCAGGGTTTGATCCCAAGCTCTGGGTGGGAGAGCCCCACTTAAATACTTCCTAGAAGAGTTTAATTGTAATATCTGACTTCCTTGCTATATAATCAGTAATTGGGTCTGCATAATATTTATATCTGAAAAGAGTTTACATGTTGATACTTTATTATATGCCTATTTATTGTTATTATACTAATTATTATGAAAGGCATATTCAGAACCCTTTCCTACCTAAGCATATTACCTAGCTGCCAGCAACATAAACTAATCTTTTAATATTATTATTAAATGGATGATAATCTACTCTTCGTTTCACAATGCTTTAACTTTGATGGGTGCATTTATTCCAATAGAGAGACATGTTGTTAATCAGTGCAGATGATAATATCTTTCTCTTGTGATCTTCCATTTACAATTTACACTAAGGTTAAAAACTGTGAATTACACTATCTATCCTAAAACATAAGATGACCATTAGCTCAGAACACTATCAAATTATTTTACACTTCAAAATCATTTATTGAGGCTGTACATTTAGCTTGGTGGCAGAGTACTAGTGTGAGGCCCTTGTGTGAGGCCCTAGGTTTAAGGCATGGCATTATATGTGTGTGTGTGTGTGTGTGTGTGTATATATGTATGTATATGTATATATGTATGTATACGTATTTATACATATATACAATTCACATAAATCAATTGAAGAAAAATGTAATAGCTTTCATTCTCATTTTCACAACAGAAATATGTGACATCAATTCTTTTTTTTTTTTTTTTCCTTTTTGAGACAGGGTCTCACTTTGTAGTTCAGGCTGGCTCTGAGCTCACTGTGTAGTCCAAGCAAGCCTCGAACTCAGCAATCCTCCTGCCTCTGCCTCCCGAGTGCTGGGATTACAGGCGTGAGCCACCGTGCCCAGCGTGACATCAATTCTTTACCAAAAGAATGTTTTATGTAACTTTTCCATTATGATTGATTTTATCTCTGCTCTCATAGTTATAAGACAGGTAACTTTCCTCAACTTAGAAGACTATCACACACTCCTCTGTGTCACTGATGTAGACATCGAGGTCAGGTCTAGCCACATGACATAGAACTGGACTCAGTGGCTGCACACACACTGGAGACCAAATTCATTGTGCTCCAGCACCCCTGTTAGACTCTCTTAGACCTCATAGACACAAAGTGTCCTATGTTCTTTAGTTGAGATATTTACTGTTTTAAAAGTCCATGAATTGAGGGGATTCAGACTTACATGGCAGCCCAGCTTGGGGATAATAAAAAAAACAAATTATGCAAATTCTCCAAAAAGATTATTTCAACCCAAAGGTCTTCCACTCCAAAGGACAAATTTTCTACTTGATCTGTAACAGGTTTTCTTTTTGTAGGCAGCAGTTTCTTGCTGGCCCTATCTCTTCCTTCACATATGCTTTCCTGGTTTGTACTGAAGGCAATATCTATCTGTTCTGCGATCCTCACTCAGGGATGCAGAACCAGTGGGCATTCCTCAGCTAAGCAGAAGCAGATGGGCACAGAGCAATGTTCATGTTCCCCTCTGCATCTCTTCCGAGCAATCCTTTCTCACAGCGCAGGAGTGTGCTGGTTTAATGCTGCTCTGAGCTTTACACTAAGCCAGATAACATGGCAGGCATAAGCCAGAAGGCCTTATCTTTATGTCATAAAAATCAGCTTGCTTAAGAAGAAAGAGCTTTAAAGAGAAAGATGAAGACTAAGTCACAGCCTATTACAAATGGCACTAAAATAATGTTTGCATCCAATTTTAGCCAAAATACACTATAGAAATATAAAGCAGTATAGAATTAAAATGTCAGGGCCGGAGGGTTAGCTCAGTGGTTCTGGCGCCTGCCTCGCAAGCGCAAGGTCCTGAGTTCGATTCCCGGTAACCACATACAGTGCTGGGCG
>PVIC010009456.1:32257-45631 GCA_004025085.1 Thryonomys swinderianus
AGACTCACACCCACCAGCCATCCATACCACATACCACAGTGCCGGGCGTGGTGGCTCACGCCTGTGGTCCCAGCACTCGGGAGGCAGAGATAGGAGGATTGCCGAGTTCGAGGCTTGCCTGGGCTACATAGTGAGCTCAGAGTCAGCCTGAACTACAAAGCGAGACCCTGTCTCAAAAAAAAAAAAAAAAAAAGAATTAAAATGTCAGTCTTCAAATGTAGCTCAGTTATAGGAATCTCGCCTAGCATGCACAGGGCCTGGATTCAATCCCTAGGACCACACACACACACACACACACACACACACACACACACTCTCTCTCTCTCTCTCTCTCTCTCTCTAAAGAGCTATATTGTAAAATGATTTTACATTAGAATGCTTAAATATTTGGAGATTTTAAAATATTTTACAAATGTATTTGAAGGGAAAAACATACTTATATCCAAAGTATGTGTGTGAATAGAGAAATTATAGGTAGTTTTAAAGCTGCAGTGTCTGTATCCTTCTTCATTCTTCTTTATGAAATATCCAGGAAGCCATATTTTAGAGAGGAAGCTGAAAGATCACTGGGTAACAGGAGAATTAAAAGAACATACCCAGGTGTAACGGCATTATACCAGTATTCAAGAGGCAGAGGAAGAAAGATTGTTGCAAGATCCAGGGCAGGCTAGCCAGGCTACTTAGCAAGACTTTGTCTCAAAAAAGAAAAAAGAAAAGAAGAAGAGGAAGAGGAATTAAAAACTGCAACTTCACCAGCAATTTGCACAAGGAATTCTCTGAGTTCTTTAAAAGCTGTAATACAGGGGCAATTATAGTGATCTAACTTGTAAGATGGAGATGAGGATGTTATAATATTTCTAAAAGATGTTTAAACTGTAAAAGTTCCATGCAAAGAGATCATAATCAATCTCACCTTCATCCAGATCAAATATTTCTAGTTTGTACCGCTTTTCTGTTTCCACCCTCCAGTGTAGGTGCTATTCTCGCTTGGGGTGGGGGAGAGAAGCTCCCCCAGTCTGCCCCGGTGTGGCATCACCTTTTATAATCAGATCCTGACTAGCAAAGGTGCCTCTGAAAGAAAATCTACTGGGAGCTTTGTAGATTGATTTCCTGAATTTCTGAAGCCAAGGAAAAATTAAAAACAAACTCTGGAACATCTCATCAGACAGGCACATGACAGCAATACGGGCCTCTCTCTAGGGCTCAGAAAGCAAACAGACTTTGTACCTATTTGTTCTCCTTGTCGCGCTTTGTGGTATGAAGTCGACAGGAAGGACTAGGTCATTTCACAAATCATCTGACTTCAGGCTGAATTCAGTATCCCAGCGAAGTAAGCCCTTGGGGAGCTTGAAACACCAAAGGGACCCTGGCCGGTGCTCTGCTAAAGCTAAACGCGCCCCGCCCCCAGGAAGTCTGGGCCCGCCCTGGAGAAAGGGAAGAAGGGGTCTCTGGGAGACCAGGCAAATGCTCTCTCAGTCCTGGGGTACTGTGGGGATTTGGACATAACATAAAATATCTCCGTGTGTGAAGTTCTCTGAGATCAGTGGTAGAAATCCTGGAGAAAGAGGTTGTCATTTGTTATCTCTAGCACCCAACTGATAACTCAGCTAGAACTGGCACTTCGACAGCGATGAATGAATGAACTCTACAGAAGGCCCAAGGGAAGCAGTAATTTTCCTTTTTTTTCACTGTGGACACTCTAAAATCTAAACAAAAATGAAAAATCTGCATGGAGCAATCTTCCTGTGTCTACTTCCCTTCCATTTTGAGGATGGGCGAGGTCACTCTAAAGGAAAGATAATAATATGTCATGTCATTTCCCCATAAATATTTCACTATACATCTCTAACACAGAGATAGGATACAGCCACACAACATTCAAAATTAGTAATAACTCCTTAATCTCTTCTAAAATTTCAATTTCTCTCTCTCAAAATATCTTGTTTTTCTTTTACTCCTCTTTTGTTTTAAAATAGGATCTCACATGTAGTTCAGGCTGGCCTTGAGCTTACTATGTAGTCTACACTGCCCTCAAAATCACAGTGATCCTCCTGACTCAGCCTCTCTAGTTCAGGAACTACAGCCATGTACCACCATGACTGCCTCAAAATACTTTCTAACATTTGATTAATATTAGATCTATAATGCTCGTTTCAGCAGCATCTATAATATAAGAATCTACAAAACTTACATTACTGCATTTAATTATTCATTATCATCTCTTAAGACTACAAAAGTTTAGAAAACAGTCTTTTCTACTTTACTCCATTTGGGTAATGGTTTTGGGTTGCTGGAAAAAGCCGGTCATTTGCTTTATAAAATGTGCCATGTTCTGTATTTACCTGACATGTTTGGTGATGTCTGTTGAATCTTCCACCTGTGTGTCCTCTAAGCTGTAGCTATGTCTAAGGGTCTGATCAGACTCGATCTACTGCAAGGTGGTACGTAGTTGGCTGTGTGCCCTCCATTGTGTCTCACAGAAGGGGTCTTTTATGAAGCACTAAACAACAGGAGTAGGCTTGGGCTGTGTAGGGGCCAAGTACAGAAACAGGGATCATCTGGTTCTGTCAGTTGATAATAGAAACTATGATAGATCCATAAATATTTACAAGTTAGAGAAAAATAAAGATGAAGTATAGTAGGACAGCCATTTAAAATATAATAGCTATATTCACTTTCTGGTGAGGCCACAAAATTCACCGAAACTTGAGCGACTGTAAAGAAATTTGCTCTCTCATGGCGCCAGAGGATATATAGTCAAAATCAAGATTGTGTTAGCCCCTACTTCCCCTAAAGGCTCTAGGGAAGAATCTGTTCCATACTCTCTCTAAGCTTCCAGTACTTCTTACCAATCTTTTTTTTTTTTTTTTTTTTTTTTGAGACAGGGTCTCGCTTTGTAGTTCAGGCTGGCTCTGAGCTCACTATGTAGCCCAGGTAAGCCTCAAACTCAGCTATCCTCCTGCCTCTGCCTCCCGAGTGCTGGGATTACAGGTGTGAGCCACCACACCCAGCACTGTGGTATGTGGTATTGATTGCTGGTGGGGGTGAGTCGCCACACCCAGCATTGTATGTGGTTACTGGGGATCGAACTCAGGGCCTTGCACTTGAGATGCAGGTGGGGGACCACTGAGCTAAATCTCTGGCCCACTCCTTACCAATATTGATGTCTCTGGGGCTCCAACTC
Organism: Thryonomys swinderianus; assembly: GCA_004025085.1. Classification (NCBI taxonomy): domain Eukaryota; kingdom Metazoa; phylum Chordata; class Mammalia; order Rodentia; family Thryonomyidae; genus Thryonomys; species Thryonomys swinderianus. The sequence continues at coordinate 35,442 of PVIC010009456.1, forward strand.
TGCCTCTGTCTCCATCTTCACGTGGCCTTCTTTTTTTTTTTTTTTTTTTTTTTTTTGAGACAGGATCTCACTTTGTAGTTCAGGCTGGCCCTGAGCTCACTATGTAGCCCAGGCAAGCCTGGAACTCAGCAATCCTCCTGCCTCTGCCTCCCAAGTGCTGGGATTACAGGCGTGAGCCACCACGCCCGGCTTCATGTGGCCTTCTTATGTGTCTGCCTCCAAATTTCCCATTGCTTACAAGGTGACATTAGTGACTAGATTTAGAGACCACCCTAATCCAGTATGATCTCCTCTTGACTTGATTGCATATGATCTCATTTCAAAATAAGGTCGTATTCATGGGCTCTGGGTAGAAGTTTTAGAGGACATTACTCAACCCGATAAAAGGTCATAAATACTCTCCAGGAAAAGGCAGCATTTGAGTGTTCATGTACAGTAGTCAAAGGACCCCAGTGGTCAGGAATTGGAGGAAAATAGACCAGGTGACAGAAAGTGTGATGGCTCCGGGGAGGTGAAAGGCCCTAGAGTGTTTCAAGAGTAGCAAGGAGTCCAGATGGCTGGGGAGAGAGGAGGAGCAGCGTGAACCACTGTTGCTGTGAAAAGGCTTGTGGGGAGAGCACAGATCCATAAAGCCTTTGAAGACAGTTGTAAAGACCTGGCTTTGACTGTGATAGAGACAAATTTAGTGAAGGATGTTATTGAAATACTTCATGAGATCACTGGCTGTTCTGTTGACAACAGACTGTGGGAAGGAGAAGAGTAGAAGCAGTGAGTGTTTTGCAGTAATCCACATGATCAACAATGACAGACTGGGCCAAGGTATAGCAGTAGATGGAAGTTACCAGACAATAACACTAACGCATAAAAATAATGTGAGAATTTGTTAACGATCAATACTTACCTGCTATATATTCAAGTGACTTCTCACCTGTTAGTAATTATTACCAGACAATGAAAACAAACTCCAAAAGTTTAAGAATTCTCTTTTATGAGAAAATCTTTACCTATTCTTTACTGGTGCTTGAAATTGGATGCAGCAGCTCACACATACTAGGTCAGCACTCTTTCACTTTAGCTATGTCTCTGGAGCTCTTTATTTTATTTTGAGGCAAGACTTTGCTATAACCTTTCTCCGACTGAGACTGAGTTTGTGAGGGTTTTTGCCACTGCCTCCTGAGTAGCTGGGATTGCAGGCAAGGACAGCCTCACCTGGCTGCACAAATCTTCAAATCAGAACCCGAGTGCTTCTTCTTTTCCTGGAATTAACAATCATGACTACCACAGCCCTGCTGTTTGTGTAGAATTTGTTATTTTCACATTCATTATCATTAATCAAAAAAAAACACCCTGTAGCACAAGCAACTTTTTCCATTTTACAGATGAAAAATTTCAATTGCAAAGAAGGCAAGCAATTTACCTGAAGTCATACAAATAATTAATGACAAGGCTGAGATTCTAGTTCACATACACTGATCTCAGTCCTACTGTATGTCCATGGGGTCCAATGTGTATTATGAAAAATCATTATGTTGGGCCTGAGATTTATCTCAGTGGTTCCAGCACCTGTCTTGAAAGCACAGGATCCAGAGTTTGATTCCTAGTATAAGAAAGAAAGAAAGAAAAAGAAAGAAAGAAAGAAAGAAAGAAAGAAAGAAAGAAAGAAAGAAAGAAAGAAAGAAAGAAAGAAAGGAAGGAAGGAAGGAAGGAAGGAAGGAGGAAAGAAAGAGATAAGAAAGAAAAAGATAAAGAAAGGAAGAAAGAGAGAGAAAGAAAGAAAGAGATAAGAAAGAAAAAGAGATAAAGAAAGGAAGACAGAGCGAGAGAAAGAAAAAGAAAAATGAAAAAGAAAAGTTATTATGCTATTGAAACTTCTGCCCATTTTCCTCCATCTTTAAATACCATGTTTCAAAGAGAGTTCATTTGAGTCTTTCTCTGTAAGTAACAGGTTCATCGACTTGTCCAGTTGTTATATTACTGGTCAGGAATATCGTACAGTGAGATTCTTCAGCAGGCACACGTGAGAAAAGAGTGCAACTAGAACCCGTCTGGTAGCCAGTAAGCAAGGGTGGCAGTGCCCAGTTCCCTCAGGCTCCAAATTCTGCTTCCATGAGACGTGTGTGAACCTTTGCCACACAGGAATCAGCAAGCACCACAAATCAGGAATTTTTTATTCAGTGTCTACTACCCAGTGTACTATCACTCATAACTTCATGTAAGGATATATGTGTGATGGGTTGGGGAGGGGAGAGAGATAGAGCAAGCATGCAGTATTAATGGGCTAGGTATAGTTCATGTCTGATATTAGTTTTTCTTTTCCTCCTTTTTTTTTTTTTTTCCAGTACTAGGCATTGGACCCAGGGCCTTGCACAGAACTGCATCTTCAGCACTTTTTTATTTTTCATTTTGAGACAGGTTCTCACTAAACCACTAAGCTCCCCTGGCTGAGTTTGAATTTGCAATCCCCCTGCCTCATCCTTACAAACTGCTGAGACTATAGGTGTGCACCAGCATGCCCAGCTCCATTACCTTTTCTTTTTTTTTTTTTGAGACAGGGTCTCACTTTGTAGTTCAGGCTGGCCCTGAGCTCACTATGGAGCCCAGGCAAGCCTTGAACTCAGCAATCCTCCTGACTCTGCCTCCCAAGTACTGGGATTACAAACGTGAGCCACCACGCCCGGCATTGTGGGGTGTGGTGCTGATTGCTGATGGATGTACGTCACCACACCCAATATTTTATCACTGTATGTAGTTACCAGGATGGAACCAGGGACCTTGTGCTTGCTAGGCAGGTGCCAGAACCACTGAGCTAAATCTCCAGCCCTCCATTACCTTTTAACATTGCATAATGTTCACTGTAAACCATAATAAGAGAAAGTGTCCACCTACAAATGCATTGTAAAGTTCATGACTATACATTCCTTCAGCAAAATGCCTGTAGGACTTGTACACATTTACCAGCAATTTGAAAAATGCTAAGGCTAATTTCTCTGCCCCAAGACCTACTTCATGGCCTTCCTAGGTGGTGTCTCTGTAATATAAAATAGAACCCAAATTCTCTCAAGGTGATGGAAACAGGCCTTAACCAGCCACTGCCTTCTACAGTGGTTCCAAGAGCTTTGGCTCCTTCCCTAACAATGGCAGTGGTGCACTTCCTCTCCCTGGCTGGCCAAAAGGACAAGCCCTTCACCCAGGGAGAGCCAGTCAGCACATTAACCTACTTGGCTGAAGTGTTTTTCCATTGGAGAAAAGTCAGAGTAGCTCTGTTTCAATAGCTCTGTGTCTAAAAGCCACAGAGAAACTGCTAGAGGGTTACTGAGTCTCTTGGGTTATCTCAAATTGTATCTTCTGCCCAGAGTTTCATCTAGAAAACAACAGTTAGCAGTTTGAACTGACATGTTCACAGACACATATCCGTGTACACATACACACACACACACACACACCCCACATCCCTGCTACCCGCCACCAACTCCACTCCTGCCTAAAGTCTTTCAATTCCTTTCTTGAAGCTCCTTCCTCAGTGAGTCTTTGCTGCCATGTGCAGCCATGAAATACAACTGTTTGCTTTCCCTTGCCACTAATCATTCTCCAGTCAGGGCAGATCTAGGCTTAGAGTGCAGAGAGGAGCCTTTTCCTTGTGGTCAAAGCCAAGACAACAGAAGCAGCCTGGAAAGGGTGCTGAGGTCACAAAGCCAAAATTCTGGGTCCAAATGAAGCCACTGATGTAGGGAAAAGAAGACACCAGCGCCAGTAGGACAGGGAAGGATAGCACAGCAACAAACAGCATGTAATTGAGCAGGGGAAGCGAGGCCACTTGCACACTTTTTTTTTTTTTTTTTGAGATAGTTCAGCCTGGCTTGAATTCACCACATGCTGGCCTGCCTCAGCCTCCTGAGTGCTTGGATTCCAGCTGTGCACCACCACCCCCAGCTAGAGTTTTCGCTTCATTCTAGAAGTCTAATGAGAGTCAGTATTGGCCTGAGGCTAAAACCACAGACCCTGGAACCAGACCACAAGGGTCTAAGCCTGGCTTTGCTGGTTAGAGCTTTGTGACTTTCATCAGGCTCCCCATCTGCGAAGCAAACATTGTAGGCGTTTGTGTGTGAAACTGTTATGACATGTAAATAAACTAACATCTGTAAAGTGTCCCTGTTGAGAGAATATCAGATTGGTACAAAAGACTTAGATAACATCTTCAGATAAACAGACAGGAAGAATGTAATGCAGCTATAAACCTCCAGTGCCACGGAATTTAACCTTGTTTCATGTTACTGATCCTGTGATATTCCAGAGGAATCTAGTGTGCCTTCTCCGAAAGCAGCATGCGCATCAGTACACACAAAGACACACCCTTCAGATTATCCAGGAGAGAATTTACCCCGGAGTTCAAGTAATGGCTGCCCTCTCTCTGTTCTCTAACTTTAAAATGTAGTCCCAGTTGGGAATGGAGGTCCACACCTGAAATCTAGCACTCTACTTGAACACTGAACCAAAATAAAAAATTAAAGAAAGGACAGGGGATGGAGCTGTAACTCAGTGCAAAGGCCCTACTTAGAAAATGGCGAGTGTGCCAGGCAGGCTTGGTGGCTCGCGCCCGCAATCCCCCCCCCCACTCGGGAGACAGAGCTAGGAGGGTCGCCGTGAGTACCAGACCAGCCCAGGGTACGTAACACCATCTCACCTTCAGCGGCTTTGAGCCTGAGCGTTACAGGAGGCGAGCCTGGGCCACCCCTTCCTGACTCACAAATGGCTGCTGCACTGTAGCGCCGCCGCCGCCATGGCTACCAAGCCAGCCTTGGAACCTTGACCTCAGGGAGCTGAAGAAAAAGGAAGTCTTTCCAGATTGAGTAGAAGTCTGTGGAATGCTTAGTCCCCTTTCTCTGCAGTGGTAACACAGCTCAACAGGAAGTAAGGTTGGTCTTTTACTGCCTGCTTGTCTCACTTTTCTATCTTTTCCCCTCCCTCAGATATCCTGATTTCTGCAGAAATTCACTGATCCCTTTCACATTTAGCAACTGATCCAATAAGGTAATTCTTACTAATCTGTTTAAAATCGGGGTGAGTTTGGGACTATCTGATCTAAGGAATCAGCCTTAGGAAATGTCATCACAGTCAGGACATAGTTATCTAAATGCATGATTAAGTAGTGAAAGAATTTCTGATAGTAGGATAATAGTGTCGGAAATAATTTGAGACAAGAACACCTTTCTACCAAAAATGTATTTTTACAAGCTTTTTATAAAACATTTCATTATTATAGCTTTAAACTTTTCAAAATCCTTTCATGAACATGAATTCATTTGCTCTCCATGAAAACCCCAAATGTAAAAAGACACAGAGGAATGCCGAATTGCACATGTACCTGAGTTTTACTGGGGACTAAATCTAGAGCCTTACTAAAAAGCTACATCCCCAGCCTTTTTCTTAATATTTTTATATTTTGAGACATAATTTTATTAAGTCTCCATTAGGGTTCCCCAGGTTGTGTCCTTCTGCTTTGGCCTCCCAGAGTGCTAGTTAGAGGCCTGTGCCACCAGACCTGAATGGAATGCTTTTTTTTGTAGATAATGTAATTGAGTCCTTGAGAAACTGGTGTCTTACCTATCTTGCATTTAGTAAAGTATGGAACTAAGATTGAAACCCAGATTTGATCCTGAATTTCTATTTCACCCTCCTCAGGGAATTTCATACAGGCAATTAAGTGGTTTTGATTGCATTTCTTTCTTTCTCTGAGACAGATTTCCCTATGGAACCTAGGCTGACCTCAAACTCACGGTGATCCTCCTGCCTCATCCTCCTGTATGCTGGTATTGCAGGTGTGCACCATCAAACCTGGGCTGTAGTTTCAATTTTCAAATGCTCATTTTGAGGCCAGCCTGTAATATGACTCCAGGAATAGTAGAGGGCTGCCCCGAGAGCTGGGAGTTTTCTCTCCTCCCTTTCCAGGTGCCTAAGTTGGGTAAAAGGTGCAGTTGATAATGGTCTCCATTTGCTGTCAACACAGAGGAAACATATCTCCCTGCCTTTAAAGGGGCAACTAAGACTGTTTTTTGTCTGTTTTGGTTTTTGGTTTTTGGAGATAGGGTCTCACTATATAGTTCAGGGCATCCTTGAACTCAAACAAACTGGTCTCAAACTAGTGATCATCCTGCCTCTGCTTCCCAAGAGCTTGGATTACAGACATGCACACCACATGTGGTGAGGATTTCTCAAAGTCTGTCCTCTAAGACCATGACATCAGGGTCCCTTTGAATTGCTGTGGGGCGGCCAGATGCCCAGGTTCCCCACACTCACTTTTCCCAGGGGTCTCTGAGACTGGGACGAGCCTGTGTGCCCAGCTCTCAAGGGGACCATGGTACACAATACAGTTTGAGATCTCCTGCTGTCCAGGTTAAATAAGGAGAAGATATAAATGCTTTTGAAAAACTTGCGGGTATGCCTTCCTGAGGAGTACCGCGTCTTCTTTCCTTTTCTTGCCTTAAAATCATATGGTATATTTTTCTAAAGTCTTGTGAACCTGTGTATATATTGTTTCAAAAATGTGTTGCAAAAATATAACAATATTTACATAGAGGCCACCTTCATTACTTTCCCTTTTTTGCATAACTTCCATTTATTTTTTTCCCTGTATCCATTCTCATCTCCACCAAGGTCCCACTCATCTCTCCTGCAAGTTAATCTCTATTCCTTATAATCACATGCACGCATATGTGTTTGTGTGCATGCACACACACACACACACACACACACACTCTCTCTCTCTCTCTCTCTCTCTCTCTCTCAGACATTCATGGACCGGAATCACTTGTCTTGTCTTATTATTGTCTATGTGCTTTACTCATTCAACAAAACATAATAAAAATGCTTCTAGTTTACAAGATTTAACTCATTTCTTCTTTAAAACATTGCCTATATTAACATAGCATTGATGTGTCACAATTTATTCAGTCATTCTCCATCAGTGGGCGTGATTTTTTTCCTGGTTGCTATTGATAGGGATAGTGCAACAACTAACATCGTTACTTTTTGTGTATCTGCTTTATATACATATAATCTTATTTTTTTCCAGCATTTAAGCCCCCAAAAAACTTCAAACATAAAAGTTGAGAAAAATTATGCAGCAAATTCTCATTTAACCATCTTCTATATTATATATAAGATTTTGCTATATTTATTTCATCACATATCTCTATTCCTTTATCAGTTCATCCCTTCTCTACCCCTCCAATTGAGCTCATTTCATAATTTTTTTTTTAATCTTGAGACATGTTCTTGCTAAATTGCCTACATGGGACTTAACCTTGTGATTCTTCTGTCTCTGCCTCCCATATGCTGAAATTACAGGCATGACATCTGGACCATCAGTTCATTTTATCTTCACATATCTTGGTTTGTTTGTTTTTCATTCATAGAACAAAACAAATTTAAATTGAACTGCTTGCAGATACTGTTGCTTTTCTCCTATTCTTTCTTTTATTTGGAGGGGTTCCTTTGAAGACAGGGTTCTCCTTATGGGGTTCAGACCATGGGCTGGGTTTGAACTGGCAAGACCCTGTTGCTTCAGCCTCCTGAGAGCTAGAATTACAGGCATGAGCCACCACACCCAGTTTATCTTTGCATTTCAAATGTATTTTATCTGCATTTTTCAAAGTAAACTGGGAAGATAGTTTAAGAGTAGAGTGATTACCTAGCATGCCTGAGGCCCTGGGTCAAACTTCAGTACCATAAAAAAAGAAAAAGAAACAATAAAGTATATTTTATCCCCCAAAACACAGCCTACATACCATCAGAAAGAGTTGAATGTTTATTTAGGTGGTTTTTTTTCTTCTGAGATAAAATTCACATTTAAAAAACTATTCGATCTTAACTGTCACTTGATAGGTTTTGACAAATGAGTACAGGCTTGTCAGCCAAAGCCTTATCAAGACGTAACACACGTCACTGACTCCAACAGTTGCCTCATAGTTTCTTCCAGGCAGCTTCCCTGGCTGACTGGCCTTGCCCGTCCTAGAGTTTCAGGTAAGTACTGTCATTTAATGTGTATTCTTTGGTCTAGACTCATTTAATTTCACCATCATGTTTCATAGATTTACTTATATTGCTTAATTCTTGTTGCTGTTGACAAATTTTTTAAAAAAATTTAAAGTAGATGTTTTCAATACAGTGTTTACATTTCTTGTGAGGGTTTGGTACATGTACACAGCACATTTTAGTTCCTTCTCTCATCCCTTTTCCTGCCTTTCCTTCCATCTCTTGATCCTTTTCCCTTTGGAGAAAGATCTATCTTCCTACTTCTTACGTCTTTCATTTTACTCTCTATTTATAATTTAAGGGTCTCATATGACAAACAATACTAAATTTAAGATTGTATTGTGATTTATTTCTCTTAATATTATAGTCTCAAGGTACATCCGTTTTTGTACAAATAACTCAAATTTATCTTGTCTCTATGGCACAGTAGCATGTATGCAAACACCACATTATTTTTAACCTGTTCATCTGCGGAGGAATGCTTCTGCTATAAACATTAATATGCATGTATCATTGTAAAATGACGTCTTTAACTCCTTTGGGAAGATATATAGAAGGGAAATTGCTAAGTCAAACGGAATTCCTACTTTTAGTTTTTGGTGGAGTCTCCATACTGATTTCCACAGTGGTTGTACTAATTTACACTCCCACCAACAGGGGAGAAGCTTGTCTGCCTCCCTCACCTCTCAGCCTCACCAACATCTGTTATTTGATCTCTTGATGATGACCATTCTTTCTGGAGTAAGAATCTCAGTATTGTTTGAATTTATTTAATGGCCAATGATGTTGAACACTTTTTCAAGTAGTTACTGGCCATTTATATTTCTGTGAAGTTTGCATTCATTTTATTTATTCTTTGATTGGGTCTCTTATTTGGGGGGATTCTAATATTTTTAGTTCTTTTTTCTAGATAATCTGTCAGAGAAACCACTGTCAATATTCATTCCCATTCTGTAGGTTGTCTTTTCACTCTATTGGTTGTTAATTTTGCTGTGTTGAAGGTTTTAATGTAATATGATCTTAGTTTGCTAATCTTGGTACTATTTCTTGTACAACTAGGATTCTGTTCACAGAGTCCTTGTGTACAACCATGAGTTCAAGAATTTTACTATTTTATCTTCCAGCGGTTTAAGTGCTTCTGTTTTAACATTTAGTTCTTTGATCTACTTTGATTTTAGTTTAGTGCATTGTGAGAGATATCAGTCTAAATTTAATCTTCTGCATGTAGATATCCAGTTTTCTTGGCACCATTTATTAAAGAGGCCATCTTCCTTCCAGTGTATGATTTTGGCTCCTTTGTCAAAGAGCAAATATTTGAATGTATTTAGGGTTTTTCTGCATGCTTTATTATGTTCTATTACTTTTCATGTCTGATCTTGTGCCAGTATTTTTTTTTCTTTTTTGAGACAGGGTCATGCTTTGTAGTTCAGGCTGACCCTGAGCTCACTATGTATTCCAGGCAAGCCTTGAGCTCAGCAATCCTCCTGCCTCTGCCTCTCAAGTGCTGGGATTACAAGCATGAGCCACCTCCCCCAGCAACCAGTATCATTCCTAAAATAGATCAATTTAACAGCAGCATTCTTGCACAGTTATACATATTGTATTATTTCATTTCATATGCAATGTTAAGTATAGTTTTATGTTTAGTAACTCTTTCCTACTTCTTTTCCAAATGCAACTATTTTTCCCCCAATTTAGGGGATTCAACCCAGGACTTGCAAACTAAGTTACAACCCCATCACTATTCAAAAATTTTAATTTGACATCAAGTCTGGGGGTATATGCCTATAATGCCAATACTTTGGAGGCTGAGTCAAGAAAATTGTGGGTTTGAGATCAACCTGAGCTATACTGTATGATCTCAGCTAGCCTATGCTGCAAAGCAAGACCCTGCCTCAAATAACAAAACAAAACAAAAAATTTTTAAATTTGAGACAGTCTTCCTTAATCATTAAATTGTTCATAGTAAGCTCAAACTTGCTATTCTCATGCCTCAAACTCCCAGAAATTTGGGATTATAACCATGTGCCAAAATATATGGCCCAAATAAGTCAGTACTTATTTTAGCCCTAATTCATATGAAAGCACTGTTTCTACTTTACAACTTTTCATTGTATATATATATATATATATATATATATATATATATATATATATAT
>PVIC010009457.1:0-45547 GCA_004025085.1 Thryonomys swinderianus
AAAAAAAAAAAAAAAAAAAAAAAAAAGAATAACCAGCCCCCCAAAAAAGACACCACCAAGAAAGTGAAAAGACCATTTAAGAATGAGAGAAATAGGGCTGGAGATTTAGCTCAATGGTTCCAGTGTCTGCCTAGAAATCTCAAGGTCCTGAGTTCAATCCCCAGTAACCACATACAACAAAGTCTAGTATCGAGAACATAAAGGACTCTTACAATTTATTAATAGGTTAAACAGAAAAACTAGTTTTAAAATAGACAGTGAAGTTAAATAGCACCAACTCAAAGAAGCTACATAAGCTGTCAATAAGCACATGAAAACATACTCATCATTAATTAAGGACATTTAAGTCAAAGCCATGAAAGTCTGTTTTATCCCTTTACAATGACAATAGTTAAGAAAATGGAAAATACCTCTAATAAGAATGTGAGAAAATTGAAAGCCTTATAAAATGGTAGATGGGAATACAGAATGGTCCAGTTGCTATGAAATACAGTTGGACAGTTTGTCAAAAACTTGAATATAAGGGGCTGGGGATTTAGCTCAGTGGTTTCATTGTCGCTCTGGCAAGCGCAAGGTCCCAAGTTTGATCCCTGGTACCACATACCAATGCTGGGCGTGGTGGCTCAAACCTGTAATTCCAGTATTTGGGAGGTAAAGGCAGGAGGATTGCTGTGAGTTCAAGGATAGCCTGGGCTACCTAGTGAATTCTGGGCCAGCCTGAACTACAAAGCAATCCCATCTATTAAAAAAAAAAAAACTAGAAAACATACAAACCTTAAACATAGAATTACCACTGTGTGATCCAGCAACTCCACTCCTAGGTATACACCCAAGAAAATTTGAAAACACACCTCTACATAAAAACTTACACATGAATATCAGCATTTTTCATAACAACCAAAAAGTAGAAACAATCTACTTTGTACGTATGCATATATGAAAGTGCCAGACTTAAACCAATATAAACTAAATGCACTAATAATATATATTTGTAAATAGAAAAAAATCTAAAAGTTCGTCAACAGATGAAGAAAAATATAGTACAACCACATAATGGAATATTATTCAGTCATAAACAAGAATAAGGTGCTGATACATGCTACAATGTAGCTGTATCCTGGAAATGCAAAATGGAGGAAATCAGACACAAAAACCCACATACTGCATGGAATTTATTTAAAGGAAAGACATGTCACAGAGAATCCATTGGAGACAGGAAGTTCCTCAGCAGATAGGAGGGAGAGAGGAACTGGGGACGATGTTGACTGTTACACACAATCTGTTTATAGGACAACAGAAATGTTTTGGACCTGAATTGTATGCTTTAAAAGGGTGAATTTTAAGTGTTTGGATTTTCTTAAAGGTTCATGTTAAGTACAGAATCCTATTCCCTAAGATCAGTGTAAATATTATGTCCTGCAAACATCTAATGAAAAAGAGGTGTTTTTTGAAAAGGTCCAGGCAAAATAGAAGTGAGTTTCTCTGTGACGTCCTCTATTCCAGCATGCTGCACTGCAGGACAGAGGTCTTTCAGCTGGGCCGAATGGGCCTCAGAAGAAGAAAAGCAAAGACAAACCTAAATCACATTCCATTTTGTGTAAGACCTGCCCTGCTAGAAAGATCCGCGATTTCATTTCCTCCAGGGAACACTTACTGGGCTCCTGCTTGGGCCTTGATCACGAGCTCCTGCTGGGATAAATCCCTGCACTGGATGAGGACACAGTCGAGGGGGAGAAGGACACGTGGGTCAAATTGGGTTCAGTACAACAACAGCTATAAGAAAGCTGCTGCAACAGCGGGCTGTGCTGAACTTGTGCCTTGCACTGGGCTGGAGCTCTGAAGCTTGGAAGAGATGGGAAAGTCAGAAAGACAGCTTTCGAAGAGATGATGTCTGAGCTGGGCATTGGGTAGTAGTTAGACATTCATGGTGTGGGAAGTGGCAAGTACCAGTACAGGGCCAGAACAGCAGGTGCCTTTGGAGACCAGTGCATGGCCCCAGGTGAGACCAGAAAACTGTGGATAAAACCTCTAGGCAAGACTTGCCAAAGCTGAGGTGTGGCAGCGCTGATTTCAGAGATGATTCTGCAGAGGTATGGTGGTCAGGAAAACAGAGCAGAGAAGAAATTTGTAGAAGCTTTTTAGAACGGTGGTTAGAAAGGGGTTTTTCCCTTTTTCCTCCCTTTCTTGTCCCCTTTGCTCTCGTTCCCTTCTGTCCATATACCACCCTCGTAGAACAGGTACCTCAGCTACCTCTTGTCTGCCCAGCTTAAGGCAGAATGCTCTATCCTCTTGCTCACTGACCTGCCGTCTTCCAGCCCTGGACACATTTGCTTGCATTTGTAGGAAAATTCTGGGAGCTTCATTTCAATAGCGATGTCTATTGAGGACTCTCATGAGTTCAGGATTAAAGGGTATTATTGTTCCCATTTGTAATGACTTTAGTATCACTATAATGATGCTCATGTGCCAGCCAGGCAGTCGGGTAAGTAGCAGGGCTTTCTTACGTCTTCATTAAGTTTCTGGTTTTGAAGCCTAAGAACTTATAGAACTTGCAGACTTTTGTTAGTAGGATTTGTGATGATGGGCTGTTAGTTTGGGAACTATTTTATCTCATCTGCCAAGAAAGTCTGTCCCACCCTCAGCAAGCACACTTGCCTGCTCCTCATCTTTGAGGACCCAAACAGGTCCCAGGCCAAGGACCCCTCCCTGTCTTCCTACCCAGCTTTCTCTCTGTTATCCTGCGCATTCATGTCAATCTACCCGTCTTAGCTACAGACCTCTGAGGAAAGCCAGAATTCCCCCCACAAGGGGGCAAAGGTCTTTTTGGAGCTGTGGCCTGCAGTGGCCTTCCAGCCCACTGGCCTGGCACCCTGGCATTTTCTGTGATTCTTTGAGAGGCACTGTGTGCTTCGGTTTTGCACACATTCTAGGTGAACTCTGAGGCAAACCACCTGTTCCTGAATGAAGGATCCTACCCATTGTCCAGTGTATGGCATTAGTCTGTCTGTCTCCTCACTTTTTTGTTTTTTCACTTATGCTGATTTGATTGAGGGAAAAGGGGAAACTGATAAGAGACAAAGCAAGTTAAAGGTACACAAAGTTTTTAATACAAGTGTGCCTTGGGTAATATGTTATCATTTCTCCAGCTTTTTGGGGTGTGATTAACAAATAGAAATTGTATGTATTTGGGCTGGGAATTTAGCTCAAGTGGTACCACATCCACCTTGGAAGCACAAGAGCCCAAGTTTGATCCCCAGTACCACAAAAAAAAGAAAGAAAGAAAGAAATTGTATGTATTTCAAGTATACCTGACTTTTGTGGGGTGTTTTTTGTTTTTTTATTTTGTTTTTGAGACAGAGCCTCACTAAGTTGCTGAGTTGCCCATGTTGGGCTCAAACTTGTGATCCCCTGCCTCAGCCTCCCAGAGCTGGGATCACATGTGTGATCCACCATGCTTCTCTCAAGAATGTATTTATCTGATACATATATATATAAATTTGTACCTTTTGACCAACATCTCCCCTTCCCACCTTCTCCTACCCTAGCAACTACTCTTGTACTCTGTTACTGTGAGTTCCATTTCCTTAAATGGGCACACAAAAATGAGAGAGACCATGCAGTATTTGTCTTTCTGTGCCTAGCTTAGTTCACCCAGCAGAGCATCCTTCAGATCAATCCATGTTGGTGCAGTGATTAGATTTCCTCTTTTGGGATGAATAATATTCCATTGCATGCAGACATGCAGCAAGTTTTCTTAGCCACTCATCCATCTGTGACCTTTAATTTGTTTCTGTATCTAGGCTATTATAAATAATATCACAGTGACTATGAGAATACAAATGTCTTCAGGATGACAATGTTATTCTGTTTGACTCTATACCCATCAGTGGTATTGTTGGATCCTATGATAGTTCTAGTTCTGATTTTTTGAGGAACCATCATACTGTTTTCTATAGTGACTATCTATATGCAGTCCTACAGTGTGTGAAGAGCTTTCTTTTTATCTGTATCTTTAACAGTTGTTATCTTTTGATATTTTTTTGATACTAGACATCCTAACAGATCTGAGGTAATAGCTCGTTGAGGTTTTGATTTACTAAAAAGTAATACTTTAAGACATTTGCAAATCAAATTGTATCTTCCTATTCATACAGTAGTTGATTTTCATGTATTTCTTAGAGGCCTGACACTTGTGTACTGTTCAGGAACCTTCCACAGAAAATAGGCATTTAATGGTGTTTTCAGCCATCCAAATTCTAATAAAAGCAAGGACAAAGTGCTGGAGAAATAGGAGACCCAGAGCTTAGTGCAGGAAACAGGGCCACCAGGGAGACTGTGCAGGGGATTGGAGATTGATGAACCAGTAGAAGTTTGCCTGGAAGAGACTTGGAGCCCCAGGAAGGAGTTCAGTGTGCTGGTTCCTGGGAAAGTTTTATAAAGATGAGCCAAGGATCAAATTTCAAGAGATTTCTATGCACCACGCCTATGGGAAATGGAAGATGGGAGAATTCAGAGAGGTTTAAGATTAGGATCAATGTGGGGCCAGAGGGTTAGCTCAGTGGTTCCGGAGCCTGCCTCGCAAGCTCAAGGTCCTGAGTTCGATCCCCAGTAACCACATACAATGCTGGGCGTGGAGACTCATGCCCACCAGCAATCAATACCACGTACCACAATGCCGGGCGTGGTGGCTCACGCCTGTAATTCTAGCACTCGGGAGGCAGAGGCAGGAGGATTGCTGAGTTCGAGGCTTGCCTGGGCTACATAGTGAGCTGAGGGCCAGCCTGAACTACAAAACGAGACCCTGTCTCAAAAAAAAAAAAAAAAAAGATTAGGATCAATGTAACCAGACTTTATGTGTTTGAAAAATCACTCTGAGTTGGATGAGGAAGGGAGTAACAGTAAAGAAACTATGGTTCTGATCACAAATTATGAGGCTTTAATTCGGACACCCTTAGCATATTGGAACATACTCAGGAGATTGAGTAAACTATTTTTGGTAAGTGATTGAATACTGAAGAAGATGGGGAAGAAGAATCTGGATTGAAGCACAGGGTTTGGGCAGTCAGACACCCACAGCATTTCCCAAGACCTTTTGCTTCCCTACAACAATCTATTCTACAGAAGAGAAAACTGAGTCACAGATGACAGCAAGGCTCCTTCCCTTACTGCAGCTGACTGGATGGAAACAAAAAATGACAGCTGAACATCTCTACTTCAGAGGAAGGTTTTGTTGTTGTTGTTCTAAAGTTTTCAAAGAGGACAACTTTAGTTGCTATCTATGCAAATGACTCATCTATAAGATTTACTGTAGTAGAAATCTATGGATCCTCTCAAAAATAGGATCTTTAGAAATAGGATTCTGTGGGTCCTTTTAGGAATATTTCTACCAAGACATAAAATATTTGGCTCATGGACCTCTATTATATTTAAAAAGTAGAAACACTTTCCTACAGAATCATTCATTTTGGACAGGGTAACTGAGAAGCTCCTGGGCTATGGACACAGCACCTGCTCTCGCAGCGGGCAAGAATGGCTGCCTGGTCATGCCTCCCTGGAGTTCAGAAAGTGCAGAGAGTAGCATCTCCCTGTTTGAGAGGGGGGAATATCCTCTTATCTTTGGCTGGAAGGATTTGCCATGGTCTGGCTTCTGAAGTTAGTACAGAGTGCAAAGACCATCTCCCCCTTTCCTGCTCCTCCCAGCATCCAGACGGGGCCTTTTCATTTCACAGGAACCTCCGTGAGAAAGAGGGACCCTATGGCCTACACCCTCCAACAGGCCAAGTTGGCTCAGGGCTTCCCACAGTGGCCCGCAGATAATTGTGTTGCAGGATTTCATGGCCTCTGCAACTTGTATGAGTGAACAACTACAGCATTAGAAAGTTGACAAGTTAATGCAAGTGGGTCCACACAGTGGTCCCGCTTCCAGCAGCATTGTTGCCTAGACCTGTGTCTCACAGCATTAGGAATATATACTCAGCAGCCTGGAAATTGATATTCCTCTTTTATGTAATCTTTAGAAATCTAATACCTCCTTTGAAAAGTCCAGTGTGTTTAAATTAATTCAGTTTGACTGGTTTGAAATTGAAAATAGGTTAGCATTAAGACCAGGATTCGTTTGTAATTACTTTTTTGTATTGGTAATAACTGTTCCCTTAGAAATGACATTAACATTCTACCAAAACACAGCAGTAATCCAAAAGTTAATGTTCTGTTCATTTATAATTATATTTAATTCATATTTATGAGTTGTTGGGAGGGAGGAATAAGAAAGAAGTGAGCTTCTTAAAAAATGTTACAGAAGAAATAATTTAAAAGAAAACATTTTCCTGGAAGATGTACAAAGTCACTTGAAGCAAGAAAAAATAATTTTTAAACACATAGTTATATAAAATCAGATTTTATTAGCTGCAGCTGCAAATCTCTATTTTTATTATTTCCTGGTGGCACCAACTGAATTCAGTGGATAGACTTTCTGCTTTTCTTCCTTTTTACTAACCAAATTGTTAACATAAACATCCTTATGACTTTGGTTCCAGTGAGTCAATTAGATTTGTGAGGCCCTTTTAACCGGGAAACATTCTGCATCTTCAGGCAGTAGCTTTGTGTTGTTCCCTCTGAATTGTCTAGGAAGCCTGATGTATTATTAATGAATTAATTTCTTGGTGGTGGAGGCCTTTGAATAGCGGTCTGTGAATGGCCAGTCGCCTGGTGGGGCCAGTTTTGGCTGCTGTCATTTAACATGTGTTGCTCTATTGTGAAGTCGTACCCAGCCGTAGGACAATGCTCATTTAATCCACCATGGTGGGACCTCCACACCCCGAGCCCAAGTTGGATGCCAGGGTCAGTTACCCAGCAGCTCGGGCTGGGGCCCCGCGCCGCCTCACTGCCGAGTTGCTGTAATCATTTCGCCTGCCGTTAATTTTCCCTAAACCAGGGAAAACGCGTGTGCGAGCAGCAAAATGTTCTCAAAAGCGATTCCAAACTGGTCGGCTGGGGTGTCGCCTCCATTCCAGAATGGAGGCAGCTTTCCAGGGAGTGTAAGTTCTTCCTTCCTCCTGGAAATGGAAGCGTCTGGGCCCACGAGATCCCTGATGTTCTGAGGTCCAGAGTAGCAGATGGCATTATGATTTTCCAAATCCTGATGAACGTTCTAACTGAACTTGTTCATTTCACAGTATGTAGTTCTGTTTTTTTCTTCATTTCCTCTCCCTCCCTCCATCTCCCCCTCTCTTTGTTCCTTTTTTATTAACTAATTTTAAATTGACGTGGCATATCCTTCAGCCAGCCTTAAATTCTGTTGTTGTTTATTGGATGGAACCAAGGATGGTCCTGATTCTCATGTAATTCTTAGCCTTTGAATTGCAGCTGATGGAGCCTTTGAATTCGTTTTAAAATGCGTAGGTGAAATCCTACCAGCACTCAGACACCACAGTCACCGAAGTTCTGTTTCTCCCCTTCTCTGTGGCTCACCGTGCAGGTGGCAAATGGCAGTAATTATTTTAACTAACAGTTGAGTGAGCATTCCGAGAACATAGAGTGCGGCGACGTGGACTTTGGGTTTACTGCGAGTTCTCAGTCTGACTTGATGGTGTTATGGCTTGTTGATTTTTCAGGACGCGGACCTGCCTGGTTCTTGCACTTGAACACTGTGAATGTGGTTCAGATGCCCTAACCTATGCAAAGAGGAATTACTCCTCTCATTTAGGAACCTATTAAAGGTTACTTTTCTCATCTAGCTCTTCTCTTTTGTTTTTGTTTAATATATTTTATGATCTACCTTTAATCTAAGAGCTGTTTTAATCAGCACTTGTGCATATAGAACCTGGTAAAATGCCAGTCTGTATATTAACATTATAATTAGGTCCTGGATCAGACATGTATAGGTGCACTTTTCCAGAGGAGAAAAAAAAAAAACTGACCTTACCAGTGTATGAAATTCAGACACTGTATAGGGACAAGGTAATACCACAGGTAGGAATTGCAGAATAATTACCTTTAGACCAGCCTGAGCAAGAGACTTCCCACGAGGGTGAGCTCATTTAATGGTTCCTAAAACTCAATCTTGCGGATGTCAGTGGTCATGCTTGATTATTTGCAGCAGCATTTGATGAAAAAGCAATAGAAATGCATTGGGAAGCCACAGAAAAAGAGGACAATAACACATTTTGCTTTTGTAAATGAAATCCCTTCAGTATAAGACAGTCTGTTTTACACTGGCTAAGCCCCCGAAGAGGGAGCTGTGTGTGATGTCAGTGTGCAAGTTTAACTGTGAATACGGCTGTGATGTTCGTGTAGGCACCTGTAATGCTGCACAACAAGAGGCCTAAAATAAAAAGAGAAAAAGATGGTCATTGGCTTTGGGAGAGACGCAGTTGCAAATACAGTTTAAAAGGTTCATCCGTTTTCTGATGCTCCACCCACCTCTTTTCTTTTTTTTTTTTTTTTTTTTTTGGTACTGGGGATCGAACTCTGAACCTTGCACTTATGAAGCACTGCAGGAACCCCTGAGCTAAATCCCCAGCCCCACCCCCACCTCTTTTCAAGAAATTTTATAAAATCCCAAGATCTCTGCCATATGTTTAAAAAAACCTCTTAAGTAATCTAAATCTTTTAAATGACAACAGAATCAATAGACTAAAAAAAGAATTCGTTGTGACATTAATGACAAAAGATTGATACTCTTCTCTTTTATCCTAGTACTGAAGAACTTCCAAACACATTTAGGAAAAGAAAAAAATACAGGAAAAAATATCTGTGACCTCAGATTTCAATTATATAGAGACAGATTTCTTTAGACCTGTTCGTTTGTATTTGTGTTTTTTATAAGCCATCTGGTAGTGATGTTCACTTTGGCTAACAGCTGGTTCTCCTTGATTGAAGGGTTTATAGCTAAGGGTGGGTGTTTTGGTGGCAAAAATTCAGGCCTTCAGTCCCTCTTCCTGCCCTGTCTGAGACAAGTTAAATGAGCTGCTACCGTGAGCCCAGACCCAGTGGACAGAACTTCACACCAAAATGCCCACATGTATAATTTGTCACATCTAGCAACCCAGAGCAGGGAGGGGTGGCCCAGTGTAGAAATTAAATCATCTTTCACTTTCCCTGCTCAGGGCTTGATGTGGAGCAGGATGAGTGAAACCAGGGCACTGCAGTCTCCAGCTGGGGGCCAGCACCTTCCCCCTGATGATGTCATCTGCAGGCCCCCAAACCTCAGAGCCTTAGCCCACCCAGCACTGTCCCTCACAACACTGAGGAGCGGGTCTATTCCATCTGCACTGTGAAATTACAAATACATTTAAAGCCAAAAATAGTGATCGTTCTTTCCCAGTGTGCCCACATTTTTACATAAACTATATGCTTACTGGGTATCCCTTGAATATATGCCAGTCTGCTGTGTGGTTACAGTTTCCTCATTTACACAGGACTCACTTGCTCCCAAGCAGCCAGGAGCTCCTGGCTGCCCATTGCCACCTTTCTCCCTCCGCTGAGACTCGAGTGCTATTTGTCTCCATCACCATCCAGCAGAGCAGGGATCAGGGGACCTTCAGACCATTGAAATATTAACATTGCTGAGCCAAGTGTGGTGGTTCACACCTGTAATCCCAGAACTCAGGAAGCAGAGGCAGGAAGATTGGCAGGAGTTTGAGGCTGAGGCCAGCCTGGGCTGCATAGTGAGTTCAGGGCCAGCCTGAACTACAAAGCAAGACCCTATCTCAAAAAACTAACTAACTAGGGCCGGAGGGTTAGCTCAGTGGTTCCGGCGCCTGCCTCGCAAGCGTAAGGACCTGAGTTCGATCCCCGGTTACCACATATAATGCTGGGCGTGGTGGCTCATGCCTGTAATCCCAGCACTCGGGAGGCAGAGACGGGAGGATTGCTGAGTTCGCGGCGGCTTGCCTAAGCACCATAGTGAGCTCAGGGCCAGCCTGAACTACAAAGCAAGACCCTGTCTCCAAAAAAAGCAAAAAAAAAAAAAAAAAACTAACTAAAGTAATTAATTAATTATTAATGTGGCTGATTTCCTGAACTACCACGAGTTACACTGTGGACAGGTAGTTTTAAGTTTGTAGATTTACTTCTGTAAAGGTATTTAAAGGCAAAAGTCCTTTTTTGTTGCTTACATTAAAAAAAAATTTTTTTTAAACCTAGGTCTTTCTCCCCAGGAGGACACAGACTTGTCATATGGCCTATGCCAATTGTTTCACAAGGACGCTACTACTTTAAGGCAGGACACAATGGAGGATCAAAGCTAGTTTGGGCTTTGACAGGCCAAGTGCTACTATGACTAACTTTAAGCCACTGAAACTACAAATGACCTTTTATCCCACATTGCATATAGAAGTGGAGTGACCGTGCTTGCTTCGGCAGCACATATACTAAAATTAGAAGTGTAGTGGCCAAAGATTGCTTTGCCAGTTACCCTAGTGCTTAGAACCAGAAAATAGTGGGCCAGGCCATAGGCACATCAGGCATGAACTAAAAGCTTTACTTTTTTTTTTTTTTTGGCAATCTGGTTCAATTGCTAGGTTGCCCATCCTCAGCTCAAACTTGCAATCCTCCTGCCTCAGCCTCCCAGAATGCTGGGATTACAGGTGTGTACCGTCACCACTGGCAAAAGATTTACTTTTAAAATATGGAAAATGACTTATATTAGACTCCATATGATTCCTAGACATTAACCCCCTGTTGGGTTAATTCCTTGATGGCAATAAATTTAGAAATGGGCTGATTTTTTAAAAGTTATCTGGTTTACCATGTTCTGTTTAACTTTTCAGGCTGGTTTAATCTACCCTCAGGGCAACCGGCCTTAATATTCAGTAGTACAGCCACACCCTGAGATTTGAAAAGCTGTCTTCTCACTCCCTCCTGTTTTATTGCCAGCACATATAAAACCTTGGTTGGAAGGAATATCCGTTGTGCACAAGGAAAAGGGACCAGGACATTGCTCTTGGGGAGTGAGGAATGAAAGTAGGAAAGCAGAGAAAGTATCTCACACCCTCCAGAGTCCTGTACAGGTCCCTCATCCAAAATGTTCGGGACCAAAAGTGTTTCAGATCTTGGGATATTTCATTGTTAGTAGCACATCCTGAATCCCAAACTCCAAAATTCAAACTCTCCAAAGTTCACATTTTCCTTCCCACCACTCTCCTTCATGGATGCAGTGCACCAGCGAACCCGAATCAGACCCACGGGGCCCCAGTACCACTGGCACCCTTGGCCTTGGCACTGCTGCTTGGCTTTCCCTCCCTCTTTCAGGGCTGTTTATTAGGGATCCAGATCTCATCCCTCTGAACAGAACACATGTTCTGTTTTTTTATGGATCAAGTGTCAGCCAACCCACAATGCAGGGCTCATTGTCTTCGACATGGTGGGTGCTCAAGAAAATTGTCAAATGAATGAGCACATCAATAAGGAATGTATCACTTTTCTACAGTATCGGATGCTTATCCGTCAGCATCCAAATTAACATCACTGTCAAGTTCCATGGTCATCTTTAATTAGGAGCTAAAGGCCAAAATGAAATTCTCAAGAATAATTTTTCAAGCAAAGGTCCCTTTCTTTTTCCAGTATTGTACTTATGCCAGGCTTCTTGGTGCAAAACAGTTCTGCTGAAAAACTGAGGTTCTTATGAGAACACAGCCCCTTATCTTTATCTGTTTAAACCTTCTATTAGGATCACACACAGTGGTAAAGATTTTGGAGAAATCCTGTACATACACACATCCAGTTTCCCCAGTGATAACAGTTTGTTCAGTATCACAACTGGGAAACTGACTTAGACACAAGACACAAAGCACCAACCTTATTCAGGTTTTACTACTGTTCCCTGCACTGTTTGTGTGTGATGGGGAGAGTGTCTGAAATAAACATTAAAGACATAGGTCCTTTAAAGCAAAAAAAAAATCATGATAAAAAGAAAAAAAGACTATCTTGGGCTGGGGGCATAGTTCAGAGCTAATCGCTCACCTAGCACAAAGCCCTACAGTAGACCCCAGCGCCAGCAGAATATAAAATCCCTCCAAAATAATGATATCTCCTCTAAGGAAGTGATTTCAAAAGCATTTATCTCATTTCTATTTTCTGTATTTGGAATAGCTGACTTACCTGCCTGCTTCCAAGGCCCCAGAGCACACTGCCAGGCAAACTAACTCTGCATGCAAACTGAGGTTGAGATGGAGCTTCGTCCTGCCCCCCTCCTCCTGCTCGTGGGATGAGCAGGTATAGGCGCGCACGCGCGCGCGCACAGATTTCCTGCCGCTTGCCTTTTTTATGCCTGAGTACCTTGCTGACAAGTGCTAATAACAAAATACCCAGAGAGTCCAGTTGAAGTTAGCATACATTAAACATTCTGAACTTGTCCTTTTGCCCATAGATTGTGCATAATTAATAATTAAACAGTTTCAGTTGTAATGGGTTGACCTTCCTGAACCGTTCATTATTCACAAGGCAAAGGCATCACTCAAACTTCTTTCCCATTGTCCTTCACCGTTACCGGTGTACCGCGAGCTCGCGTTCCAGTTGCTTAGCGAAAGGGGCTGACCAGGTAGTTACAGAAACCTCTGAGACTTGGAGACTGTCCTCCTTGATGACCAGAATTGCTTACTGAGAAGCTTTATGGCAGCTGTTTTTATATAACCGTTGCTTCCTCGATAACATGATCCAGCGCGTGTCCCCTTAGCAGGGCTCTAAAGTTGATTTGGGACTAGACTCCCAGGCTAAGGCTTTTGGTCGTTCTCCGCCTCCACGCTTAGGAGTTCAACAGAAAAGCATCCCAAAAAAGCCTTTAAGGTGAAGTATGGCACCCGGAGTCTTCAAGAGAGTAACTTTTATTAACAATGGAGAGCCAGTCTCAGCCAGTACTGAGAGTTACTGCAGTAACTGCTTCTTTGATTCACGTTTCTATTTCACACGTCTTTCTCCTTCTTTCCTGAACCCATATTCCACAGAGCACCTTTTTTGATAAGTATCAGCAAATACTTTTGCTGGATTCTGTGGGTTCCCTGGGATGTTCCTCAGGCCTCCACACCACAAGGATGGGGTGCTTTTCCTTTCTCTGAGTTGCAGGAAGCTGGAGGCCACAATTAACGTGTGTGCTGCCTTCTTACCTTCCCATGGGTTCAAACCAAATAACAAGTAGATTCTTTCACATGCTGAACTACACAACTTCTGATTTTATTTTCCTTAAAAAGAAAAAGCATGCTTCAAAATTGTTCAGTGCAGCGAATATCCTCAGATGTCCCTCTTTGCGCTGCTTTGGCCTGCGCGCTTCTGTAGAAGCTCTCGGAGGCCACTGTTGTGCCGGGTTAAGTGTGCCATTTCCCCACCCCCCACCGGCCAGTCTTCTGCAGCTCAGATATCCCTCCTTAAGCCATGTGAGAGTCATGGATTTTAAAGTAAAAAGAAATGTCGGGCATTGTCCACGTAAGAAGAAATCTACCCCCTGGATCTCTGATGAGCGATTCTTTGCTACCGAGATGAGAAGCCACTCACTGTGGTTTTGCGAAGTCGATTGGGCTGCTGTTTCCAGAAGTGAAATAAATTATTCATGGGTACCACCCAGTGTTCCTTAGTTTTATAGTATGAGGAACTTAACAGGCTACAATATCAGGTCTTAAATAAAATTAACTACCCATGCAAGATGTCACATTTCCCCGTTTCGTTTCTCACCCGTGGTAAAATGACATCTTCATCAAGTTGCCTGGTCTATAATTCATTAATTTACTCTTTGTATCATATTCTGAAGTGAGACTCCCATTAGCATCATGTTTTATACCAGATCTTGGGGGGGGGGGAAAGTCCAGAATTGTAACCATCTTGGTAAATATTCACCCACATTAAGACAGCAGGCAGGCTTGTGTACTCGTAAATATTGCACGTTAAGGCTTCTGCCCCTCAGACACTTGCAGTACTATAAACTCCAAAAGAAGAAAAATATCTATAAAGGAATGGCTTAGAGAAGCTTCCTAACTGGTCAGAAACCATAATTTCTGTACCTGAAACTTTGAACTGTCTCTTTACTCAAGGTATTTGAGACAATAAAATGTCATTTCTTGAACTGGGCCTAGTAGCATCTCGCAGGCCTAGTAATATATATGACTTTCCTAAAACAGGCCAAAACTGAAATTGATATCATGTTTTATTTTTGCTCTTCAAACCAATGGGACTTCTGTGGCCATTTTACAGTACCTTTATTGAGGGCTGGTCATGTCACTATGTGCCTGGCTTCTTTTGAGTAGACCGATTCGTCAGCCCCTGTTTTTTCATGTACTCTCTGTGTAGTGCCAGCATGTGATCCTTTGAACTTGGCAGGATTTTATTTCACTCTCCTTTTCCTTTCTCCCTGGAAGCCTTTCTCTCCTGATGAGAATTTTAAGTTTAGAATACTAACCATCCTGTCCCGACTGAGTAGAATAAATTCAGAGACGATGAGTATGCAAAAAAAACAACAAACATGTTGTTCTTATTCTGCTGTCAACCTCTTGGAGATTTCTTTTCCCCTGTTTTGGCTGCTTTGACCTCTTCCATCCCTTTTGATTTAATTGTATTTTCCAGCAGTTTCTAGTTGTTTGAATTGAAAACAAAGCCTTAATAAGAGTTCTAGTTAATTTTCTCTCTTGTAATTACCGATCTCATTTTTCTGATAATTGGCCACAGCAATTATATGTATATTTACTAATCACATAGGAGTCTGTGCAATTGTATCTCTCTGCCACCATTGATAATGACACGCATATTGCAGAGGTGCTTTCATCATCTTCTTTTTTCCACTACATCAAAGCCATTTCCTCTCGTTCTCAATAATGAATACATGCATGCATTTGACACAGTTGTGTGCTAGAGAAATTGTTTGGCTCCCACCAAATGCTGCATGCTTTGAGTTTCTTGCCTGCAGCGCTGGAAGGTTGTATGTAATGATATATTGCTCATCCAAATGGCCAAAGCACTCCAAAGCACAGTGAGATTAAAATAAGTCATTCCTTTGTTAATTTAAATAGGTGCATGTATCATACTTTGCAGGGCATTTTGTGTAGGGATGTCAGGGAGGAAAAAAGGCGCCGAAAGGTATTTTTAATAGCAAATGAGAATAGATGAGAATAGAGTCATTTGCAGCTGCCTACTTTATGTGGCTCTCTTGTTCCAACTGTAGGTCTAATGAGATGACTGTTAAAGTACTCTGCAGTGTAATTTCATTACATCCTGAGCTGTTACACTATAAACACAGTGGCGCTCTCTGTCATTCTTGGAAAAACTCCTAAATTCTTAAAGCCTTTCTTTGCAGACACTAATGGGCTTTGCTCTCTGTATTACATGGCCCTGGTTGCCGTTGGTTGCTGTGTGGTTTTCCGCTCTTTGGGGGTGACTCCGTCTGCCACCCCAGTTTCTTTTGCTCGTGGAGGTGGGAGTTGCTCATTGTATCCTGAATCCACTGGCTTCCTCCTATGAGCAGTGGGCCTAGACTGGTGTGTAGGCTAAAATTCCTTTTCTGGGAACACGTCCCCTGTTTTTATGTAACCCTTCTGTTAAATATTTTTTCCTCACAAATGTACCGTGTAGGGACAAGCAGTTTAGAGCAGCTGAATATACAAATAAATGTAAATAAACAGGAAAGTGTAAATAAATAGCAAATCCAGTAAAAGAAACAGAGGTCAACACAAGAATAATTTCACAGCTCTTTGTTAATTACAAGACCATTTGTGTGTTACTTAAATAATCATTAATTTCTCATTTACACTTTCCCTACCTTCCTTCCTACCCTGTGGCTATCATTGTCCTTTCTGCACCTCCCCTGCCTCTTTGCTCTCCTGTTTCTCACCATTGTAAATGTGCAGGACTCGAAAGGGGGCGTTTTGGGCCTAACTGTGTAGGAGGTTCTCACCGAGGCCTCGTGTCTTCATGTTCATCTTTCTCGTGCTCCTCCAAATGGGGGGGGGGGGGGAATAGAACAAGAATTGTCCTGACTTTTGGTGACTTGTTTTTCCTCCATCCCAGGATTCGCCCGTCCTTCCGGTTGGAGAGTTCTCCGAGCCATTTGTACATTTCATCACTCAGTGGTGAGCTCGTTTGCAAACATGCCATGCCCTCAATGTAAACGCTACATGCCATTAACTCGGCCGCTCCGGGAGACCTTATGGCTCTCCCTGCTTCCTTTTGGAGACGGGAGGGACTTTGGGGCCTTGGGCAGATGGGGCAGCAAAGCCAAAGAAATTGTTTAAATTATGTAAACGTTATTTACACAAAGGGTCATAAATGTACTTCCGAGGCTCTTCCTGTTTTAATAAACTGCTGAGAGTCAGCCTCCTCCTCTGAGCATGGCACTGTTGCCATCCCGTTGGGGTGGGGTTTTTTTTCCTAAGAAGTGTACAATTTTATAGCCCCTATTGAACAGACATATGAAGCGTATTTTTATTAATGTAACCTCAAGTTACCCATAAAACTGCCTGTCACTTGGTGGAAGCAGCATAGTTTATTAATTCATCGGCTTTTCAGTAAATAACTTTTATCTGTGGTTGTATTTTAAACAATCCTGGGGTCCCATTTCCCCAGTTCTGATATTTGAAAGCCAGGGAGCACACAGTTCCACTAGGCCCACTTCATCCCATGAGGGACTGAGGGAAACCCAGGGTTTAGACCAGAGGGGCTCCTGACCTGCAGCCGGGCAGCCCCTTGTCATTTTATACCTGAGGAAATGCATTTTTCTGCCAAAGGTTCTTTCCCAGCCTTGTGCCTTTTTCCTCCCAGCAGAAGGCGTCTTTCTTTTATTGGCCCTTCCCCCCACCCCCGTCTTCTCACTTCTGCAGGGCTCCTGTGGCCTCGAGGGGCCAGTTCAGCTCTGCCCTCTCCCTCACCCCCGCATGGGGAATTGCACAGAATGACTGTCCAAAGCCAGAGACAGAGTAGGAAGCCCCTGGAACCCCTTCACGATCACCTTCACTTCTGTGTTCTCCCTTCATCAGACTGTCCCCCACCCCGTCAGTGCCACAGCACGTGCAGACCCTGCCAGAGGGAGCCCTTGGTCCTGGCGGGCGAGGTGGCACAGTCAGAGGGCTCTGGGTGTGCACTGTCTCCTCCCCCATGATGCATCTGATGATTACGCCAAAGTGAAGCCAAGAAATATTCCTTAATATAAATGTCAAGCGTTATCACCTTTTTGACTAAGTGTAATATGTTACCTCTTAATAAAAATGTCTCACACAGTTTATATAACACAGGGAAGATGTGAGGAAGACCCCTCCCTGCTTAAGAAAAATGTTAACAGTTTCTATTTATTTAAAACCCTTCCATAATATTTTGTAGCTTTAAGAAACTGTTTTTATTCTGCAAACCTTCTGTTTCCAAAGTATGCCATGTGGGGTGGAGAGGACAAACTGATTGAAACCTAAAATGCTGAGCTATTTTGAAGCTCTTCAGTGATGTGGTGGCCAATATTGAGAAACATGTATTCATCTCTTAATTTCCTTTGAACAGAGTTCCTGAAAACACTTAGAAGCGCATCCTGGGAACCCCCCCCCCCCCACTTTGCACACACAAACTGCAAAACAGACCTGAGATTACCTTGCTGCCTACAGTCCAGTTTGGGCCCCACCCTCCCCGGGGCTCCAGAATCACTGGGTTAGTGACAGCGGGCTCGCCTTCCTGTGTGGTCTGAGACCAACCTGGAGGCGCGGCTGGTCTGAGCAGCCAGGAAGAAAAGTGGCTATGGTTTTACTGTCCTCCTATCCAAAAAAATTAATCAGCTGTTATATTAAAGTTTTATGGAGACAGAGGGAGGGATAACCTGTGCTGAAATTTCCACAGATGTCAAGCTGAAACAGAAATGATAGTGGGTAAGAGCCTTGTTTCCCCAAGAGAAACAGCTACTTTGGAATGTCAGATTAGGACTGTTACCAACTCCACTGGCGAGACAGCTTGAATTACTTGCTAATGGGTGCAGTATTTGAGAGGTGCATATGGTTATTTATAGGGAACGCAAATGTCCTCGATGTCATTAATGGTTCATAACTACGATTCTTGTTTACCAAATGATTGTTAAATCTGTTTAAAAAAACAAAAGTACTGTGAGCAAAGGCAGAGACTATATGGAGGGTTTCATTTCTGCTTGTTAGAGGGTACCTTACATAAAGAAAAGGCATCTGTGTTCTTTGCGAAGTAATCAAAGCAGCAGTCCTGACTCCACCCCACAGACTGAGTCTAGGGGACAGCCCTGGAGTAGGCAACTATCCACAGTCACATCTGTCCCTTTGGTCAGTGCTTCCTCATACAGCTGAAAACATGCCACAGCTACCAAGTATACCAAGTTGGATGGAAGATAAATATTTTGCATAAGGAATTTGATTCATTAAGCAGCTTGAACAAACTGAGCTGCCCCATAGCTGTTGAAAAATTACCAACTTGTAGCCAAAGTAAATGCAAGTGGAGATAACAGATAAAAACTCACTTGTAATTTTGTGCCATTATCTACAAGATTCCTTACCTCTGTTAAATTCTACTTTTCCTTGGGAGTCAGAGTGAATGAATGAGTGTTTTCTCATTTGATTTGACAGCCTTGTTCATTTTCTTACCATCTTATCCCAATTACCATTAAAAGAAGTATATTGTTCCCCTAGTTTAAGACTAAAATAAATAGATAACTCAGTCAGGAAGCAAATATTTTTTCTATTTTTCCACATTAATTTCAAATGTAGAATTAGAGTAAATTTAAAATCATTTTTTGTCTGTATTGCAACTTTTTTTTTTTTGCTTTTTTGAGACAGTCTCGCTAAAATTGTTTTTTTTTTTTTTTTAATGTGTTTCTGAGTCAGAAGGCCCCCAGAAATCTAAAGGCCAAAATAATAGGAAAGGAAGGAATACAGGTTAATACTTTGGCCAAGAAGTAAACATTTGGATTTTACATCCAAATGCAGGAGGAAATAGCCATAAGAATTAACCGTTGAAGAGTTTATAGATGATACAAATAATGAGGGTTGTTTTTCTTCCCCACTGTAGCATGCGAAAACAGCCAAAAGAGAGGCCAGCACCTGAGGAATTGATGGTAAGTAAATTTTCTATGTTATGTCAGAATTCTCTAGTTACATATTTATGTTTAACTGTCTATTAAACAGATCAGTTTGAAGTTTTAAAAATCTGCCAGCCCTAGAAAGGTCACAGCATCGTCTTCACTTGAGTATGTTTTTGGGGTTTTTTTTTTTTTTTTTTTTTTGAGACAGGGTCTCGCTTTGTAGTTCAGACTGGCACTGAGCTCACTATGGAGCCCAGGCAAACCTCGAACTCAGCAATCCTCCTGCCTCTGCCTCCCAAGTGCTGGGATGACAGGCATGGGCCACCACGCACGGCTTGAGTATGATTTTGAAACTTCCACCCTCCAATTATTCCTTCAGCTTTTGAAAACTCACTGCTCTTTTCAAACAAAGCTCTCTCCTTTTCCCTCCCTGAGAGTCACAAAGTGAAGGAGGGCCACTCTGCATTCCCACTGCCTGCCACAGCTTCCTGAGATCTGAGACCTGGGAGCAGAGAAAACAGGTACCGTGTCAAGGTTCTTAGTGCTGAACTTGACGCGGAGTCCTCTCAGATTGGTGTAAAAATGAAATGGGGCTGGCTGCAGAAGGTCAAGTGAATGTGCATCTTTGGTCTCCTCTGCACGGCTGTGAGTACGGTGTTCTCAGCACCCAGGCAGCTCGCTTTGATTGCAAATGACAGTTTGTGCTCAACCAGGGAGAGGAACACAGAGCCTCCCTAACAATTCCCAAAGGGTCATTTATTTAGCGCAGATTGTTGATCTGACAACGCACAAGCTGTTAGGATGACGCGAGGATGGAGCATTAGTAGATCATAGTTGTCGGCTACTCTTCCCCGTGTTCTGTGTACTACTCCCCACCCTCCCACGACGCCAGCCACAGCTCTCTGTGAGTTGTCCTTCCCCTCTGTGAGCAATCTGCATTTTATAGATACCAGGTCAGAGGTTTGCGTTCTTTATATTTCACCTAGTAAATACTCTTAAATGGCCAAACTTCTGTATAATGCAGATTTCATCCCCACATAGTGAGTACTTTCCCCATGGAGAGAACTCTCCCGGTAAGTACTTTTCTCCTTTGTATCACCCCGGAGCAAAATCTAGTTTTCACAGTGGTTTCAAGTTAAAGTTCACCACTAAAATCTCTGCAGTTCCTAACAGTGCTGTGTCTGGAATGAACTGGTGTGGGTCTGATTTTTTTAATCTCTCTGATGGTGGGGAAACTCAGTTACATTTGAGAAAACTTGAACGGGTTCTGGAGATGGAGACCTATTTACCTCATGCGTTATTATGCTATGGCTGGATAGCTCGGCTATTAAAACAAAGGAAGAAGGTTTCATACAACAGATCTGTTTGTAAATGTGTGTCTCGGTGCTCCAATGAATTGGCCGCTTATAAATAAAACATCTGCGGATCATTCGCACACCCATAAACGTGCGCAGATGTATGGGTGGCTGAGGAACACCTCTCAGGGTGGCAGATCATAAAGAGAAGGCTAAAGGGTGAGTACTTTCACTGCCTTGGAAGCACGCGCACTTGCGTGTGTGTGTGTGTGTGTGTGTGTGAGAGAGAAAGGAAGGACGTGTCTTTAGATATATATCTTTATACTCTGGTGTGTGCTGTTCCACATTTTTAATTAATAAATGTCAATAAATCAATAAAATACAATGAAAATAGTAATCACACAAAGCATGGTCCTATACTTAAGTCCACATTATTTTTGATAGCGCTGTTTGCTTTTAAATGACTTTATTCCCAGAGGTACAGCAGTAGGGAGGCACCCTCATTTGGTCAGGGCCCAGGGAAGAGGCAGGAACAGTGGGGCCAGAGTAGCATGGTAAGGGGTTCAACCCCTGCCTGCCTTTTGTCAGAAGAGCGGACCTAGTAAGGGTGAGAAAGAAAGTGAGTGTTCCTTGCCTTGGCCCAGAGTCACATGCTAGGGACCCAGGCTTCAGGAACTAGTTCCTTTATTCCTTCCAGCATATTAATGGCTTTAATTTTTCCCTTTCCCTCTCTGCCTGTAACCTATTTGATGGTGCTCCCATCTGGAAGCCGGGAGCCTCCCCCGGAATGCACGAACATAGAGCCCATTTGTCACTGTGGGTGGGGGCCTCTGCCTTTTGCAAAACGAGCAGTTTATCTCCCAAGCACAGTAACTCCAGTCAGCAGGGTACCAACCAACGTGGGCTGCACAGCTTGGGTCGCATCAACTGTGAGGCCTACAGGATTGTCAAGGTGTCCCTGTGGGTTTGCATTTTCCAAATCAGAGGAAGGAAATCAGAGTTGAAGCTGGGTAGAAATACTGAAAGTCAGAGATTCACCATTTGGAAACTCTTAAATGAACTCCAGGTGTGGCTTTGACTGAACTCAGCACATCCCAGCCTAAAGAAGTCAAAATATGGCAGACCCAGGTGGGGACACACCTGGCACTCAGGCTGTCTTTCCTTTCTATTCTGTGGGGTCACTGTATATACCAGGACACCTAATATCAAGTCTTAAAATCTTGGTCCAAACCGGTCTTAAAGACCAAGTGTTTGGCCAGGGATTTAGCTCAGTGGTTCCAGTGTCTGCCTGGCAAGTGCAAGGTCCCGAGTTCGATCCCCAGTACCACATACCACAGTGCTGGGCATGGTGGCTCACACATGTAATCCCAGCACTCAGCAGACAGAGGCAGGAGATTGCTGAGAGTTCGAGGCTAGTCTGGGCTACATAGTGAGTTCAGGGCCAGCCTGAACTACAAAGCAAGTCCTTGTCTCAAAACAAAACAAAACAAAACAAAAAAAACAGCAAGGTGAAGTATAAAACTCCAGGTTCTGGAGACCATGAAAACCCAAGTGTTACAACTCACGTTGTTGTCTATCTATTTAACTCTCTGCTTAGTGTGGTGTTCTTCAAGTGGTTGTAAGGTTTTTATATCCTAAGTGGGAGTTTCATAAAATCAGACTAAGATATTTCCATAACACTCACATTCCAGGAAGGCCAAAGTCTGTATCAGTGATGTTGAACCTTTTAGCACTTTCAGTGATTTCAAAAAGAAAAAAAGCAGCCAACTGTGGCATGTGTGCCATAGGTTTGCCACCACTGGATATGATATTCCGATGTGTATCCATGAAGCTACATAAAGAATTCACTCAAAAGTCCCACCATTGGTATCCATACCTGCTTAAAAGATCTCAGAACCAGGTTAATGATTTAAGTGGGCCATTATTTGTCCCACATGATTTAAAGTCCTGTGCTAGTCCCAGCTAAAGGCACAGAGTAAGCTCTGCATGTGCGGCCTTGCAGGGGATACAGCAGGTTCACCAGTAGCCAAGATGAAGTGGCAGTTACCAGGGGACTCCGGGTTCTGTGAGGATCCTTAGGGAGTTGGGGGAAAGCTGTGCAGAGGATGTAGCATTTGAAAAGGCCCTTTGGAGGATGGGTTGAGTTTTAAGGTTTTAGGAACCTTTGCAATCACAGCAAACAGGATGTGCAAACCCTGAGTGTGTGTGGGCCCTGAACCTTTTCCCATTTGATGTTGACCTGGTGGAATTCCAAGTCCACAAAGGTGGTGTTCAAATAGGCAGCATCTTCTCCACTAGCTGCACCATCTCTTAAGAAATCCCTCCCTAGGAGAAAGAATTCTAGCACCCATGTCTGAAAATTCTGACTTTATATAGAAGCATTGCAGCACATACACCAAACCCTCTCCCATGTGGGCCTTCTTCCCTGAGTGAATTCTGCAATTCACTTCCTTCTCAAGCACACAGGAGCCACTGGGCCTCAGGAAGATGTGGCCTTTCTTCAACTCTGTCAGAGTCTGGTGTGTAAACTGGGAAGGCGGTAGCATTAACCCCCAGGAGTGGAACCAGCTGTGTGGGCAGCTGTGAATATTCAGCTGCTGATGACCAGACAGGTAGGATCATGACTGCATTCCTGAAAAGCTCTTTTTTTTTTTTTTTTTTTTTTTTGAGACAGGGTCTCTCTTTGTAGTTCAGGCTGGCCCTGAGCTCACTATGTAGCCCAGGCAAGCCTTGCACTTAGCAACCCTCCTGCCTCTGCCTCCTGCGTGCTGGGATGTGGTGCTGATTGCTGGTAGGCATGAGTTACCACGCCCCGTACTGTTTGTATGTGGTTACCGGGGATTGAACTCATGACCTTGTGCTTGTTAGGCAGGCGCGGGAACCACTGAGCTAAATCTCCACCCCTTGAAAAGCCCCCTTCTAAACCACAGTGGTGCATATCACAGGAAGGACCTCTAGGGGAGCTGCCCCGACAGTGCAGCCTGGCACCACTGAATGTAGAAGGAAGTTTTCAGGCAGTGGAGGCTCTGAGAAGGCGGCAGGGAGAATACTCAGCAGGCTCCAGATGACCACAGGGCTGTCCTGGCTTCTTCGTGGGGAGAAGTCAGCTCCCGCAGGCAAAAAAGGATTGGTGGGACTGTGGCAAGAGGGAAATAATGCAGAGGTGGTCAGTTTTCCCATAGCGTCAATAAGCAGATTGAGGAGACCAAGAAAATCAAAGTAAGACGCTTTGATTCAGAAACAAAGAGACAATCTAAGACATGAGCATTGAAGTGGGAGGGTCCTCGTCTAAATAGTGCTATTCAAATTATATGTTTAAACACTCATAAGGAAGTAAGATGAGAAGCATTACTGCATAGACATGTGCTTCTCTAAATCACAGGGATTGCCTCTGAGGAACTGCTCTCCCTTTGGGGTCTCTGGTAGCTTGGGGTGGGGGCTGTGACTTGGCAGGACCAGGCTGTGCCAGCCCTTCCCTCTGTCATCCCAAGCAACAGTTCAGTCCCTTCCACTTCAGCATCTTCCTCTGCAGAACTGAAGAGATGAATTGGACCTGCAGGCCTAGACCAGAGGTTTGTGACTTCCGGAAGTCTGCTAGAGCCCCTGGAATCATCTGTGAAATCACATGTGAGGATGGGAACTTACTTTTCTCTTTTTGCTGAAAAGAGGAATTCATGGTTGTGACCAGTTTTTCAAAGGGGACCATGACCCTAAATGATGGGTTAGCTCCCTCAATACCTTCCTAGCCTGTGGCCAGGACCAGATTGGGGGAATCCCTCAGAGGGCGCCTGCTGGGGCGGGAGAGGAGAAAGGAGGACCCGCCCTGAGGGCCTCCAGAGCTGCCACCAGCTGTCAGGTGGCCCAGTCACCTCCCGGCCTGTCCAGCAGGGAAAGCGAGAGCTGCAGGCACCCACACGGTCACACTTGGGTGCAGAGTGCTGCACATCCTTCTCCACAGCTAGACCCTTTCCAAGAGCGTCCCACACCTAAGCTCTATTTAATGGAATCTATGCATAGTAAGTAATCAGGTCAGCAGCAGCAGCATCCCGGTTTGAGATCAATCGCTGGCTAATACTTTATCTAGGCCACTTTATTATCTCATGCTGATCCGATTGCCATCCTCCTCCTTTGTAGCATGCACTTCGGCTGTGGGCAAGTACGTATCCCATACATATTAAAAACATATACCCATTCTATCTGTATGTAAATGCGTGAGGCACAGCTGGATATTGCAGAGGAGTTTGATTTACTAATAGTTATTATCTGTTCTAGCTGTTCAGTGGCAGAATTTCAGAGAAACAAGCTGGCGCAGAAATTGTCTTTATGCTATTACTATACTGCTCTAGTAATTGTTTAAAACCATGGGTTTTCTCCTTAAGTTCTAATAATGCCTGGCTTTTTATGCATTTTCTCATACATTCCAGAGCAGGGCCTCCTGGCTTACTTAGCATTTCCTTTGGTTTGGTTTTCCAGTCAGACACCTAAGAAGAAACACGGGGTGCGGTTTGCAATTGAAATTTACCATTTTACTTAGAAAGCAAGAAAACAGTGGGGCTAGAAATACAAGGAGCAGGTGTGGGTCTTAGGGGAGGGGTATCAGCTATAATCAAAGTAGTGCTTTTGGATTTTTTCCCTCCGTCTGATCCCAGCAGCTTTAAACTTGAAGGCATCTCATTTCTCGGTGAAGGCTTTATGTACAAGAGGTAGTAATGTTTGGGGGCTAATAAACACCAAACTGCTCCAGAAAAATCTGTTTAAACATTTAATTACTTGCAAAGAGATGTTAACTTGTTTAACTCCTCTAAATTAAATTGTCACTGGTAGCTTTTCTGCTTTCCCAAACTTGATTATAATTATACTCTCAGATACTTTGGTTGGTTCGTCTCTCCATTGATCAAGGTTTATGATAAATTAGGCATCTGCACTGGTCCTTTTTCAAATCCACCGTTAGATTTTGTTTCTTTAGCAAAGTCCACTGTGACCTTGGGTTTCACACCAAGTGGCCTTGTTTGTTGTCAGTAGACCCAGTCTTGGGATCGTTGAGAAGCACAGAGTAACCCTGGACAACAGAGAAGGTGATCTTACCTCAGCCTGCTGCCGAAGAGAGAATGTCTGTTATGGAGGAACAAGTCAGAGGGAAGGGGAGGAGGCCAAGGTTTTATGAAGGCTGGTGAACAGGAGCCATCAGCAAGTCCGGAAGTCACAGGGCTAAGGAAAGATGGGGAAAGAGCTCACCTCTTTCCAGCAGTGCTGAGCTCAGAGAAAGATTAGTACCACCACCACGTCCTGCCTCCTGGGTCAAAGCCGAGCCTCCAGGGCCTTTGTACATGTCTGCAGAGCTGAGAAAAGCCACAGTTCTGGGGCCCCCTTGGATGGCTCAGGTGCTGCTGTGCTTACAAAGCTCCCAGCTTTGGGAAGTACTAGCGATGCTTCGAAAGCACTGGTGAACTCGATTACCATTCACTGCACTTAGCAACTCCTGTGTCACATGCAACGTGTTCTAAAATGAACCTTTGAGGCTAGACTCATGTGTCTAGTCACCTGATCTTGCAGACATCGTTTTTATTGGCAAGTACAGGCCCCGTAGCTCACTAGCCAGACCACCTTGAATCTGCAGAAATCCTGGCCAGGGCTCCTTCATGCACAAAAGCCATTACAGGCTCCACGGAGGGTCCAACTGACAGCAAGCGATGATGCCTTTCCCTCATGAGTTGCGAAGGCCACTTTGGTCATCTGTTCATGTCTGCTTATAAATAGGAACCCACTAGTAGTAAAGAAGTTGATTTTAGCTCTTTAATTGCACATAATTACGACAGCAAAATCACTGTCTGGATG
Source organism: Thryonomys swinderianus (assembly GCA_004025085.1). Taxonomy (NCBI): domain Eukaryota; kingdom Metazoa; phylum Chordata; class Mammalia; order Rodentia; family Thryonomyidae; genus Thryonomys; species Thryonomys swinderianus. The sequence continues at coordinate 26,125 of PVIC010009457.1, forward strand.
CTTGAGATCTCACTAAATCAGACAGCTTTAATTTGAATTTTTGATGACACGTTAGCACTTCAGCAAGAACAGAGAGATTATAACCCCAGAGAAGAGGCTTTGCTTTTGTTTTTTCCTTAGATGTGACTGCTTAATCTTCTTCATGAGATGTTAGCAAATGAGTACATATGTGTGTATGTGTGTGTATTATACATTATTATATATACATGTCACATGGTAAGAGAGATATAGATGGTTTTCCTTGATCATCGCAATCTGACAGTTTTAATTTTCCAGGGAAGGAAAACCTTCCTCCATTAGTCCTGGCGGAGCTCTTGGCATGGCACCAATTTGCCTGCTCCCAGTTTGTGGTTGTTTGAACTCCTCCCTGTGGCAGTTTCTTCCTGTTTGATCAGGCTGTCGTCTTTCCAGCATCCCATTTCCAGCCTCCAGTGGCCACAAGAAGAGTGCGGTTTTCTTGGACACAGCAAAGCACATCGGCCAGGCTGCTTTTCATGTTGATGCCAGGTCCCTGGGGTCCATGGCGGGTCTTCACAGGCTGTTTGCTTTGGTTCCTTAGGAGACACTGCTCAGCTGTCCGCAGCTTCTGCTCTCTGGGTGGACTCCCACCCTCTCCCCCTCCTTGAAGGTTCTGCAGCGTTTCCCCTTCATGGCTCGCCGCCTTCTCTAGGCCCTCCTCGGTTAGGATGTCCTAAACTCTAACTTAGCACAGCGCCTACGACACTCTTCTGTCCAGAGTTGTCCACGTGGTTGTGGTTGTTAATCCTGGCAGCTTGTCATGATCATTTAGGTGGTTTAAACATGAAAGAAAGAAATGCTAGAATCCCAGCCTAAACTAAGGATCTCTGGCATTTGGGTCAGAGAACAGGCACTTGTTTCTTCTTTTTAGAAGCTCTCTCTAGGTAATCATAAGGAGCAGCCAGAGGTGAAACTCACTGGTTTAATGAAACTCACTTTTTTTCCCCCCCAACTAAAGTGTAAGTTCCTTGAGGGAAGATCATGGCCTTGTAATGTGGTGTTTAACTTGGTCATGTTTTGCTCATTCAGGCAAAACCCTACTGATCACTCTTTGCATGTGCTGTTCTCTCTGAAACAAATCAATTTTTTAAAAATTGTACCAAACATAAACAGTTAATGGTAATACATGTCCCTTGTTCGCTAGCAACTTATGGAATAAAGCTGAAGAAATTCATCCAAGTACAAGCAATCCGTGGATACTTTGATAATCACTACAAAATAGGATGACCAGCCAGGCATGATGGCTCACGCCTGTTGTCCCAGCACTCGGGAGGCAGAGGCAGGAGGATTGCTGAGTTCCAGGCTTGCCTGGGGTACATAATAAGCTCAGGGCCAGCCTGAACTACAAAGCGAGACCCTGTCTCAAAAAAAAAAAAAGGATATCCATATTAAGGTGTGTGTCTGATTTCCTGCTTTTCCTGTTTGATTACGCCTGGGTAAAATCAAATTTCTAGGGTGCTGTAATGTTCACAGGATCATATGGAAAACAGTTAACAATCAGTACAATGTGGCTATCACCAATAGGGACCAGGGTATCCGTCCCACCCTGGATGTGCAAACAGCCAGAAAATGCTAAGCAGGTGTTGGGCAGCAGCAGTATCCCAGTGGAGAATTCCCCTCCAGTCCTTCAGTCCAGAGTGAGGGGTGGTCAGGGAGCCAAGACCTGCAGGAGGCCCCTTGCCTGGCTCCCTCGTCGCCTGGTTCCATTGACGGCAGGGGACACTCAGTCTTCAACATATCCCTTGTATGCCACCTACTCCCCGGAACACTTTAGAGTCATGGATTCGGTTGAAAAAGAACGGAGACATTCAGCCATTTGAGGGGAAAACATAAAAGGATCTTAAAACTGGTCCCTGGGAATTGGGAATTGCTGTTGAAGGTAGCAAAGTTGTTTTCCTGTGAGTACACACCAATAAATAGATGCAATTCTTATCAATTATTAATGAGTCTAACCAGGAATTTCCAGGGCTGTGAAAAAATATTAGCAGCCTCCTATTTACAGTTGTAACCAGCTGGATTTGTTTAATGGGTTGTTTGCTTTTTAATTTGTAGCAGTTTTGAGAGAGACCCCTTTGGGGATCCTGAGTTTTGCGGCTTCACGTTCAGAGTTATTTGGGGGACAAATCTGCCTGCAGATAATTTGAGGTTCACACGGCCATTTAGAGACTGCAGAAAGGCAGTGGAGACATTTAGGCCTTCCGTCCTCTATTTAATTTTCAAGATTAGAATTAAACATTAGGCCCTGGTCTACCGAGAGACATTTGCTGGAGCATGGACTAGTTTCTTTCCAGTATCCTGATTTGCCATTCCTGTGTTCTCTTAATATAAATGGTCACTGATTCTGAAGTGAGAGAATAGGTACCCTTCGTTTATTCCCAAAAAGGTTCCCTTGACACAAATAAAAATGGAATTTTCAAATGTAACCCGATTAACTCTTAATTGTATACCAATAGCCTGTGAGTGTCTCAGCTCCCTCAGAAGGCTTCTGCCTGACCCCCACATCTCTTTTTAAAGTCGGGGGGGGGGGTCCGGTTAATAGCAGTTCTTTCTAATTGTGGGACCAGTGTGGAGTTGACAAAAATTTGTATAAATAAGGTACATTTTTCCACTTAAGAGGGCTGTGCTGAAACATTTTTAATTAGATTTTCATGGTGATTGACAGCATTTGATTATGACAGTAACTTTATTTGGCTGGACTGCTTTAGCCTCTTGTTCAGATTTTTCCATCAAAGCTCTTTTTTCTCTCCTCTGAATCCCCAGTGGAGCAGCAGTCATTGTGGAAGAGCCTTTTAGCACCTTTGTGTGGCCGTCCCTGGTGATGATTGAGCCCAGCTGGTAGTAGATAAGAAAATGTCCCTTTCACAAAGAGGCAGTGTCTCCCGCCTCTGCGGTTTCAATAATTTTAAGAGCCCCCCCAAACCTGTTGAGGATTAGGAGTAGCTTTAGATGTGAAATGAGTGTTAAGTATTAGTAATGGGGAGATTAGGGCCCCGGGGACAACGAGAGATAAACAACCGCAATTAAGGCAAATCTGCCGATGTAAACAAAATTGAGCCGAAACAGATGCCCTCACCATTTTGGGGGATTGATTTGAGGGCACCGAGGAATCGATTTTTGTCTTGTTTACACTTTCAAACCCCTGTGATATACTGGAAGGCTAAATATTTCATACAGCCTGATTTTAGTTAATTTTTTTTCCAGCGCCTCGCAGTAGGCGCCTCTCTTCTCACAGTGACCAGGCCTGAGTTTATTCAGCACTCACAGGGAGCAGCTAATTGTCTATGAAGGGCCCCCGTGTTTAAATGGGCTTGACAGGAATTTAAATTTTGTTTCAATCAACCCCTGTGCTCACAGCCTGCTCCAGTTTCTAATTTTTAAATTAAACATGATTTTTTTTTTAAGTCACAGCCCTGCCTCTGGAATGTGCTTGCTTTAACTCTCAGGAAGACGAGGCTGCCAGGCCCACGGCACCAGCCCCTGGCTGCAGAGTTCTTTCTCGCGTGTGCTCTGCCCCCCTGGTGGGGAGGTCAGTGGAGCAGAGGCAGGCGCGTCCTGGCCCTCAGGCATACCTGGAAAATGGGTGAGGCACCAGGGAAAGTGTGAACGGGGCTTCTAGGACTGGCTGAGTCATGCATGACATGTGTGTGCCTGGCACTCACCGATTCAGGAGCCTTGTCTGCCACATGAGATGGGCAGGGAACACAGTGGGCATCGCGCATGGACACTCCAGAGCCCCAGCTATCTCCACGTCTGAGGCTCAGCTCTACACACAGCTTCCTTCCTGGGGTCCAGAAGCACCGTGTGGCCCCTGGCCCCTGGCCCCTGACTCAGCCTGCCGCATCTCACAGGGAAGAAGAGCCACTGAGGCCCTCCTCATCTTTCTCTTCCCCTCAGCTGCTCCCCCACAAAGGCCTGAGGCTTCATCCACTCTGCCGGAAGTGCCCCTCTCTTCCCTGTATACCCCAGCGAACTCCTACTCACCCTCCAAGGTCCACCTGGCACCGCCTCGCTGCAGCCTCTCCAGGCTTCCATTGGTTTCGCGATGCTCCACACCCATGTGCCTCCTTGGGGCTGGGCCCTTGTTAGTGCATTTACTACCCCACTAAGCAGTGACTTGCTGGTGTAACTGGTGATAGCCCACGAGCCAGATCCATGTTCCTGAGGACAGATCAGTTTCCTCCGCATTTAGCCCACCATAGCCCCGACAGAAAGCTTAGTTATTGAACTGAAATGACTAGCATTGAATTGAATGGGTCATATGAGTTCTGGGAAAGAAAAGATTCTCCCAGCTGGGGCATCTGGGGTAGCCTTGTGAGTAGGGACGGGTGAGCTGGGCCTTGCAGGACCTCTGGGTACCTGTGTGTCTCACATTATGCCCACAGAAGGGAACATGGGGTCATAAGGGAATGCCCCAGACCCTTCGATATTCAGAAGGCAAAATTCGGACTATATTTTTTCAGTACTGACTTGAAAGCCTCTAGAGTAAAAGTTGAACACAATTTGTGGCCACAGGTGTATTCAGAAAGATTCTATTCTCTAACCTCAAAAACAAAAAACAAAACAAAACAAAAAAACAGATTTGTTTACACACTCAGGTAGTAGATATTCAGAAGATTGAGTCAGGAAGATCCCTTGAGCCTCAAGTTTGAGACCAGCCTGGACTACACAGCAATACTGCTTTTCAGAAAGATAAAAAGGAAGTATACAGAAATTATTCTGAGTAGCGTTTCTAGGTATATGAGCTAGTTCTTTCATGTAAGTTATGTAATTTTACCTCCACATAAACAGTCAGGATTGTCTTTACTGTGGTTTGAGAATTTTAATGACATGGGACTATTTCAGAAAAATAAAAAAAATACAGATCCTCCACAAAAATGTTCAGGATCTCAGCAGAGTAGCCAAGAAAGCCGGTGCCCCAGCCTCACCCCTCTGAGCTCACCAAGAGCCGTCCTTCTGCAGGGCCAACATGGGGCAGAACTGAGGAGCTGCACGTTCTGCGCTGCAGTCCCCAGGCAGGGTGGCCCGGCGGAAGCCTGAGCTCACTCTGGACAGACCCAGGGAGGAGAGGGTTAATCCTGGCTGCTGGCACCTGATCTGCCGGGGCTGGCCGAGGGGACACGGGCGTGTCTTGGTTCTGACAGCCTGTGGCACACACGCTTCCCACCTGTGCAGTTCCCCCATCGTGGTCAGAATGACTGGGCCGCTGGCAAGGGCACCATTCCGTGAGGTGTGGACCCAGCAGCGTCCTGACCACATGCTGTTTGTGAGGTGCTGTCCTCAGGGCCACAGGGCACATTCGCACTATTTCTGGGGCACAGGTGGGAGCTGGCAGCAGCAGGGGGATCCGACATGCCCCCAGCAGTGCCCCCCAGTCACCCTGGCATCTTGCAGGAGCTCTGGTTGTCCGAATCTGTACGTGGGTTCACCGTGACTGCTCTTTATCTTGCTGCCCACCGGGAGCCAACTTCCCAGACCAGCTGTTGTGCTGCCACTGTGGGAACGAAGAGGGCCACCAGCCGCTGAGCAGGTCCTCCAGGAGCCCTTGGGGCGGTGAGGAAAGAGGTTTATGCAAGCATGGCAGCCCCTGGCGCCTGTCCAGTACAAGCACCTGTGGCTGTTCAGCCATCTTTGTGAAGAAAATGAACAAAAAGAACTTGGTGTCATAAGCAGTGATGTCACATGGAACAAGAACCCAGCAGACACAGGGCCATCGGGAGTCCTGGGGAGACAGGGTGGGGAGAGGCTGCAGCTTCACAAGCCTTGAGCCCACAGCAGTCCTCCTGCCTCTGCCTCTGGAGTGCTGGGATTACACGCGTGAGCCACCATGCCCAGTGAGAGTATTTAAACTATAAAGTGCTAGAGAGGTGGTTGTATGGCACACGCCTGTGATCCCAGCATTCAGGAGGCTGAGGCAGGAGGATCACCATGAGTTCAGGTTAGCCTGGGCTGTATAACATAAACCTGTCTCAGAAAGCCAAAAAATTTAAAAAGTGCTAGCTAGATACGGGGGACTCTCTTACTTGGCCTCTTTGGGTCATAATCTTGTCTTCTCATGTTCCCGGCCACTTCCACCTCGCAGCACCAGGGAGACATTATCAGTGGAGCTTTGTGTGGGGCGGCGAGTCTGTGTGGGTTGGGTGTGTGCAGTGAGTGTCCACCGCTTTGGTGGTTTGTTCCAAGCGGCTCCCGCTGAGTTTTTCCTCCATGCTCCTAGGAAGGCTCAATGCTGTGTCTGCCCTCGGTCGGCAGTAAAATGGACTGGACGCGTCCCGGGAGGGAATTACCGCAAGCAGTCGATCAGTCAGCAAGGGTTTGTTGTTCAGGGCTGTGAGGCGCTGTGTGCGATCAGGAAGGTTGGGAAGAACATCCTTGTTCCCCGGGCCGGCAAGACCTGCCATGGGAGCCTTTGAGAGCAGCAGGACAAGCTGCCTGCTGCAGGAGGCGCAGGATCAGAGCCCAGGGAGGGGTGGCCGGGCCTACTGGGCAGGGCCTTCAGGATGGTTAGAGCGAGGGCCTGGGGAGTGGTGTCCATGGAGGGGCATCCTGTCCTGCCCCGTGCCTGCCAACCTCCGGCACCTTGCACATCCTGTCTCGCCTCTATCTCTTTTCCTAGAAAAATAGGATCTCATAAAATGTGACCTCTAAGTGAGGTAGAAGTACGTTACATGCTTGCCACAGTGCCTGCCATGCAGTAAGTGCTCAATAAATGCTAACTTAGTATCTGCATCACTGCTAAAAAGCAGGTGGCAGCCAGGTGGCCATGGTGCTGCACACCTGTAATTCCTCAGGAGGCTGAGGCAAGAGAATCACTTCTAGTTTGAAGCCAGGCCGAACTACATAGTGAGAACCTGTCTCGAAAAGGCTGCGGAGGGAGATGTTCCAGGAAGGAAAACAGCACAGAGGGGAGGAGGAGACTACGGGTGGAGCAGAACCCACCAGGCCGAGGCCAGGAAGGCCTTGGAAGTGAAGGTAGCTTGGTGCAGATCCAGCCTGACTGGGCCCTGCTGGTTGTTCAGACGCACAGGAACAAGGCCGCTACGACCAGAGGTGGGTGGCTCGCAAGGGGACACAGAGGGCTGATCTTGGGCTGGGACGGCACCGTCCTAACCCGGGAGAGGCTCAGCCTCAGACCCAGAATCCGAGCGGGAGCCGGCTTCCTGGCCGCCTGTCATCTGTCTCTCCACATCTTCCCCGCGTGTCCTTCCTGTCACTGTGGGGAGATTCATTAGTATGCTAATCTAGCCAGCCGTCATTTTAACACTGACCTTTGCTAACCTGCCTTTGCAATTTCAGGAACTCCGTTTGACTTCTCGAAAAGTAACCTTAAATTGTAGTCTTGTAAGAATTCCAGAGCTGTACCCTTCACTCCTCCTTCTAATGAGGTTATGACCAAATGCTCATTATAATTGCTTTAGACTCCTTTTAATTTTCAAGCTTATTAATCATAAGAAGAGTTATTTAAAATTGCATAAATTAATCTTAGATTAAAAGCCCATCAAACCCTCGAAACAATTAAGAATAAGTAGGATTTCCCTGGGGCAGCAAGTTTTATTTTAATATTGTAGTCAGGTGGATATCAGAACCTTGAAGTATGGTAGTGATTAATGTATGCAAAATTTAAATGAGATTTTTTTTAAATGGCAAATCTAAATCACATATTGACCTAACCGTAGGCTTTAACTGCATTGTCTGTCATATATTTAAACTGTTTACTAATCAACATTTTAATTACCGTGTATGTGTGTGTGCCGGCAGACCCTAGGACACATAAAATCCAGCATTTTTCAATGTTGCTGCAAAGCCTGTGGCCCCAAAATAACAAGACTGCGATTGGGAAGAGGAAGGGCTCTGTGGCTAGAGACGCTTAGGTCTCTTCTGGAGCTGCCACTGGGTCCCCGGTAAAACCAGTTCCTGTCTAAATAGAGAAAGCTGCCCTTTACGTGTCTCAGTCCCAGACATTGTTTACTTACACAGTATAGACCTGTGAGGTCCCATTGCCCTGTACCATGTGTGATATGAAGATATTTCCAAAAACACATTTGATTTGGCAAAGTCTGAGGCTTTGTCTCCTCCGCCCCTCCGTAGTGTTTCCCTGGCCTTCCTCTGAAAGGAGGCCATAGCTTTGTCAAGTTTGGAATGAACTCTTTGAGTTTACAAACATTCTCTTTCATTGTTGGAAGTAGGAGGCTAAAGAGCAGATTAGTTCATCTGTGGGACTTGAGTTCCCATATCATGGGAAGGGACAGTAGTGACCAACTCACTGTTTCTGATTTTGTGAAACAAAATAAGTGTTTAAAGCATTTAACGTAGAAAACCACGGATTGCCAGGAGTGTTTCTGCCCTCATCATTGTATATTTTCTGAAATTAGTTTGTAAATTATAGTTAATAATTCAAATAGCACAAAGGTTATACTATAAGAAATTAATCTTTTTCCATCCCCTTCAAGGCTTCCAGCCCCTCCCTCTTGAGATGAACACTGTTAATAGTCACTTGTATATGCTATAGTCTTTCTTTTATTTTCATTAAGTATTATAGTCATTGAATGTATCTTTGAGATCTTTTCACATTATATAAATATCTGTCTTATTCTTTTGATGGCTATGTAGTATTCCACAATATCAATTTAGGGTGGGAGGGTTGGGACAGGGTCTCACTATGTAGTTCAAGTTGCCCTTGAACTCACAATGTATTCCAGGCTGGCCTTGAACTGACAGCTATCCTCCTCCTGCCTCAGTCTCCTAAGTGCTGGACTTATAGGTGTGTGCCATATTTATTTGCCACATTCATTTAATCAGGACCCTGTTCTAGAACATCTTAACCATTTTACTATTACAACAGTGACTATATATGTTTTTATATACTAGATATAAAGAAGGCCAAGTCTGCCTTATCCTTGCTGATACTAGCTTATAAGACTTTAGTTTTTGCCTATCTGATCAGTGGTAAATGTGGTATCTATTTGTCATTTCATTTGACTGTTTAGTTTTGTTTGTGATACTAGGGATTGAACCCAGGGCCTTCACAGCCAGCTATAATCCTCCAGCCTCAGTCTCCCAAAGTGCTGGGATTACAGCCATCTGCCACTGTGTTCAGCTTGCATTTCTTTTATTAAGTATGAGTTTTTTCACATTTATCAGACACCTGTATTCCCTCACATCCTTTGCCTATTTTTCTGTTGTGTGTAGGGTCTCTTTCATCTTTCTGAGCCTTGATTTCTCCAACTAGAAAATCAAATGGGAAAAGGATTTGGGGATGAAAGGAAATAGGGAGGACTGGGAGATTGAGACTCAATGTGTTTATACCAATTCCCCAAGATGAATTAATTATTATTTTTTGTTGTTGTTGGCTTTTGTTTTGTTTTATTTTGTTTTTTGGGGACAGGATCTCACTGTGTAGTTCAAGCTGGCCCTGAACTCACTAGGTAGCCCTGGCTGGCCTCAAACTCACAGTGATCCTCCTGCCTCTGCCTCCCAAGTGAGCCACCAGACCTGGCTCTTTTTTTTTTAAATTTGATTTTATTGGTACATTTTATTTATACATTGTGATCACATTCAACATTGAGAATTTATACCAATGCACATCTTGATTCTCATTTTTAATTATTATCACAAATATATACTAATTTTTAAAAAAAATTTAGAGAGATAATGAAAGAGTAGTCACACCACTTCTGGCCCCTTCCCACCTGTATAATTGTAGTCTAGGAGACCAGAGGTTCTGTGTGTGCAGGACCTTGACCGTGGGGGGTTGCAGAGCCAGGAGCTGGGGTACACTGCCAGACAGTCAGGATATACTACCAGTCACTGCCCTCTCCTTTTGTTTGGTGTGGATCTTGCATCCTTTTTTTTTTTTTTTTAAAGCAGGCTTGGAAATTGCAAGACAGAGCTGGGATTGAACTTCCTTTAAAGCTGCCTGTAGACATCAGGAATATTTATTTTCTCTATTTGTTTTAAGCCTGGGAAGACTATGTGGTTTTCTCCACACTGTCCTGATGCGGCCCTGACCAGCAAGCGTGCAATGCCCCCAGCCCTAATGTGCCATTAATGATAGGTTAATGTACAGTATAATGTTTTTGGGACTACGGGTTCATTACACTTCTGAGTGTGAGGTCTTTCCACAGAGCGCCCAAGGTCCCATTGCATTATATCATGCAATAAAAATACCCTTTTCATATCACACACTAATAAACTGTATTTGAAATGCTGTCTGAGGGCACTGCCGTCTCGTCTGTAGGCTGTGCACGAGTGCAACAGTTGGGATTCCTTTTTCTATTTCATGTCTTCGTTACACGGAACTCTGAACGCAGAAGTCTGTTCATTCTTGGCCCTTTTGGCCCAGGGCTCAGGGAGGTGTTGGCCCACAGGGGTGAGGCCCTTAGGATCAAAGAGCAAACAGTAAATGTGCACATTTAGGGTGCCAGTGGCCACGTCTATAAACCTGCACTGGACCAGGGCTCTGACAGTCTCCTGCCTGTCCCGGGTCTCACAGCCGAGTCCAGAGGGCAGAGGCTGCAGTGTGGCAGAGCACGGGACCCACAAGACTCCTGGAGACACAGGTGGGAGGCTGCCCACTGGCCCACAGAGCCCCCCACGACATGGCCAGGCCACATACCAGCAGGCAGCACAGCAGCAGCTGACACGATTGCTCCCTCCAAGTCCACGCAGCCGCCTCTCAGTTGTCCATGCCTTCTGGGCACTGTCCTTGAAACAGCTAGCTGGAATCAAAGGACTTTGAAACTTGGGGGGCTATAGAAGGAGACTCCATGCTCAGCCTTGTTTTTGGACCCACACATGGAGGCAAACAGGAGCAGGGCTGCCCTGCTGGGTCCTGGGTGGTGTGTCCCTGGAAGAGGCTGAAAACTGAAGCCTTTCACTCAAGGAGTGAGCAGCCTGCTCAGGTCTCCATTCTCCCTCCACCATGCTCAGGCCTGGTGACTGCTGAATCAGTCTCCTGCGAGCAGAGCCAGTAAGGAAGCTGCTAGAAGAGTCGCTGCTCCGTCCCTCCCCTCCAGGGAACTGCAGTGTAGACTCACTAGCTGAATATGTGTAGAAATGAGAGTTGTTCCCACTTCCGCCTCTCCAGAAGAAGAGAGGGGCTAGGAGCAGGGATAGGGTGGGGTCTGTGCTCCCTGCACCGCTGGTAGGAGCAGAACCAGGCCCTGCTCTATGTGGGCAGTGCCGGGTTGCTTAGAACAAGGTTAAGGACATATTTGCCAAAAGAGATTAAAATCAGAGGAATTAATGGTGGCTCACACCTGAAATCCTAGCACCCAGAAGGCAGAGGCAGGAGAATCACTGAGTTCAAGGCTAGCCTCAACTACATAAAAAACAACAACCAGGGGCCAGAGATGTAGCTCAGTGACACCACTGCCTTGCAAGCGAAGTCCTGAATCCGATCCCCAGTACCATAAAAAACAATACTAATAATAAAGGAACTGAACCCTTGGGTTGAGTTTGTTTAGGGAGCAAAGGTAACAGTGGTGAGAAAGAAAGTTGCTAAAACTCTCCTGCAAAGGGCTAGACTTTCTTTGGTTCTGACAAAGTCCCCTCAATTGTTATGTGAAGAGTGTTTAAATCTTAAGGAGAATTGGCTTTTTTTGTAAGGATTATATGGTTGGACTAAACCCTTGTTTTCAGATGTGGGGACCTTCAAACCTTGGCTAAACCTCTCAGGGGTTAAATCTGTCTTTGGGACTCTTAGGACTTGAAAAATGTTGCCTTGTATCAAGGAAACCAGAAGTGACAAGTTCATTTAAAAAGCCTGGTTTGTCATTGTTTATCTAATTTTCAGAGTTGACACAGAAAATTAAGCCAGCTGACACTCACCCTCTGCCTGGCTCTCTGGCTCATTTCCCTGGCCCTCTCCTCCCTGACCTCACCACACAGGCTCCGAACCCAAAATATAAAACTTCCCGCCGAGTTCTGAGCTGCTATGGGCTCATTCCAAGATCCTGTCATAGGGTGTCATCCCTAATGTTATTAAAAAACAGGATGAGGTTATAAATCTGCTCTGCCAAATATTTCTTCCTTCCTCCTCCACTTTGACCATAAATCTTAAAAGTAATCAAACTCTGCAAAAGAAGCTAAGATAAACTCGGGCACTAAATGGCCCCGTATATCTTTGCTGAAGTCAGAGGACCAGCGGGCCTGCCTGCCCTGTTAAACATCAGGGTTCTAAAACACTTGCATGCGGCCACACATTTTCACTTCAGCAGTATGGCTGAATAGAAAGAAAATAGGTAGCTGAAGCATATCCTATATAAAATCAAAACTTTTAAAAATGTCTTCTTCAATGTATCATACAACCCTCTGTCCTCTTAAGCAGATAATGTATATCAAGATCTGGCATTCTAAGATTCTTTCCTGCTAGGCATGGGGGCAGACTCCTACCTGTGATCCCAGCACTGGAGAGGCTGAGGCAGGGGGATTACTGTGAGTTTGAGGCTACCCTGGCCTACATAGTGAGTTGAAGGCAAGCCTCAACTACGTAGCAAGACCCTGTCTCTTAAAAAGTAAAACATTTCAGACCAGAGATTTAGCTCAGTGGTTCCAGTGCCTGCCTAGCAAGTGCAAGGTCCTGAGTTCGATTCTGATTAACCACAGACAATACCAGACATGGTGACTCACACCTACCAGCAATCAGTACCATATACCACAGTGCCAGGCATGGTGGCTCATGCCTGTAATCCCAGCACTCGGGAGGCAGAGGCAGAAGGATTGCTGAGTTTGAGGCTTGCCTGGGCTACATAGTGAGCTCAGAGTCAGCCTGAACTACAAAGAGGGACCCTGTCTCAAAAAAAAGTAAAACATTTGGGCTGGAGATTTAACTTAATGGTTCTGGCCTCTGCCTTGCAAGCGCAAGGTCCCTGGTTTGATCCCTGGTAACCACATACAGCAATACCAGGTGTAGTGATTCATACCCACCAGCAGTCAATACCACACATCACAGTGCTGGGCGTGGTGGCTCCCTCCTGTAATCCCAGCACTCGCTGAAGCAGGAGGATTGCTGTAAATTTGAGACTTGCCTGGACTACATAATGAGCTCAGGGCCAGCCTGAACTACAAAGCGAGACCCTATCTCAAAAAAAAAAATTAGATCTAAAATAGAAGAAAATGGAGAGACCAGCAGAGGAAAAGTTGAGGCACCAGCTAAACATAAGATTTCAGGTTTTAGTTTAACTTCCAGGTCCATATTCTAGGATAAGGGAGTGAAATTATAGTGGCTTTGTAAATGATAAAGTGCCTCCAGGTTTGGAAGCAGACCATGTCACTAAATAGGAAACATACCATTTGATAATGCTTTATATAAAACTAATTTAGAAGCAATCTGATTATCTTGCTTTAGAATTAGTCATTACGCTGAACTTCCAGTTGTCAAGGTTTTGTTATTTTCTGAGGGGTCCAGGTAGCCATGAACGTACAAAGGAAAGTTACACGACTCTGAAACCAAATTTAGATCTGGGCTCATAGACAACCTCTCTCTCCGCACATCCATTACGAATGTAGAGAATCTTGTCTCCTGGAAAACGGGGCCTAGCTACCCACAGGAGCCACTTGTCACCACATAACCCTGGCTTTGAGACTGTTGAAATGCACTTGAGTTTTAGAAGTGCAACAGAGAAGTCAGCAGCTTGTTTATAGCGGTCAAAGCGTGTGTCCTCAGTCATCCATCCGCATAACCAGTGATAGCGCTTCTGGAAACACAGGTCACCCATCTAACACCACAGAACACATTTCAGGCTTCCATACGTTTAATGTTCTTTCACATGACCTTGCAAACCACAGCAGATCAATAACAGAATAGTTAAACACTGCAGGTTCTTTGCATTTTGTTTTAGAAAATATTGCTCAAGGCTAAGGGCTCTATTGATTATTTTTATTTCCTGCCAGAATACAAAATGACCAGAATTTTCAAATGGCTGGCTTCTCTTTCCCGCTTTTCCTGTTTTTATAAAAGGGGGACAAAAGCCATTTTGAATGGTAAACATTGGTTGCTAATCACAGAAACTCAAGAGTAATTGTATGTTACAGACAAGTTGTGAATGGCTCACACCTTTGTTAGGCTCCTATTTCAAAATTTCTAAAGGTGCAGCACAGCCAGCCCCCCAGAACCTGCAGCAGCCCAGACCACAGAGTTGAGTGAGACCCCCAGTACTGGGACTTCACAGCTGAGAAGAGCAAAACGGTGATATCCCGGGGCCGGAGGGTTGGCTCAGTGGTTCCGGCGCCTGCCTCGCAAGTGCAAGGTCCTGAGTTCGATCCCCGGTAACCACATATAGTGCTGGACGTGGAGACACGCCCACCAACAATCAACACCGCATACCACAATGCCGGACGTGGTGGCTCACGCCTGTCATACCAGCACTCGGGAGGCAGAGACAGGAGGATTGCTGAGTTCGCAGCGGCTTGCCTGGGCACCATAGTGAGCTCAGGGCCAGCCTGAACTACAGAGCGAGACCCTGTCAAAAAGCAAAAAAAAAAAAAAAAAGGTGATATCCCTTCTAAATTTATTTATCCAAAACATCGATATCTAGCATCTCTAGCAGGATTTTCCCTCTGTTGAGTTGATAACATCAGCAGTTTTCTACTTTGAATTCAGCCTTTGTGGTTTGCTTAATGGTTTGTTTCTCCAACAAAGAAAATAGGAAGCTGTTCGTAAGTGGGTTTTAAGCAGGTAGTAGGCTTTGCTTCATTGGAATTTATAAAAAAAAATTTTTTTTGAGACAGGGTCTCGCTTTGTAGTTCAGGCTGGCCCTGAGCTCACTATGTAGCCCAGGCAAGCCTTGAACTCAGCAATCCTCCTGCCTCTGCCTCCCGAGTGCTGGGATTACAGGTGTGAGCCACCACACCCGGCACTGTGGTATGTGGTATTGATTGCTGGTGGGCTTGAGTCACCACGCCCAGCATTCTATGTGGTTACCAGGATCGAACTCAGGACCTTGCACTTGCGAGGCAGGTGCCAGAACCACTGAGCTAAATCTCCGGCCCTTTTCTAATCTTTTTTAAAGAATTAATATTTTATTGAAGTGATGATCATCTCTATATCTGTTTCATTCCTTTATGTTTTGTCTTTTACTTGTCATATTTTATTTTAGATTTTTTTCATTCTTTTTGTAATGTATTGATTATAACACTTGTTCATAAATTTCTGATCTTTTTCACCTAATATATGCATCTAAAGCTATAAATTACCTTCTAAGTATGCTTTAGGTCCATCCCACAGATATTTATATATGAAGGTTTTACTGTCATTCATGTTTTAGTTTTGGTTTTGTTGCAGTGCTGGGGATAGATCCCAGGGCCTTATGCATGCTGCACAAGTATTCTACCACGAACTACACTTGCCCCTCGAAGTTACTCACTTTAAAGGACAAGCTCTAGAAATCAGAAATGCTCCAAAATCCAAAACTTCTTGAGCATCCCCCTGACACAAGTAGGAAATTTCATACCAGAACTCTTAGGAAGAGTCATGGTCAAAGCACAGCCTCACGTATAATCATAAATGAAACAGAAATGATTTTTAGATCTGGGTTCCATCCCCAAGATACCTCATTGTGTTATGCAGATCGTCCAAAATCCCAAGAGTCTGAAATCTGAAACATTTCTGGTCCCAAGCCTTTCGGATAAGGAACCCTCAGCCTGTAGTTGCCAACATTTTTTGACCCATGAATTGTTTAAAAGCACTTTTACTCCCAAGAATTGAGTGCTACTCTGTTGTCTTATTGTGACTGTTGTCTTGATTTTCACTGAACCATGGCCAAAGAATATGGTCGGTACATCAGATCTTTATTCTTTGCTCAATAATGCACATTCTGTAACTGTCAACTATCTTCTACACATCTTGATCAAGCCTGTTAGTTTGATGCACAGATATTTTGTAGCTGTGCTCATTTGCTACCTGCTCTGTCAGTTTTGCTGAGAGATACTCTGTACTCCCCCAGTAGTACGGCTTTGTCTTTTTCTCCTTGCAGTCTGTTAGTTTTTGCTCTGTATGTTTAGGCAGTGATTATTAGTTGCCTAGGTCAAAATATTGTCTTTGCTTTGAAGAATTTATTTTATCTTTACAAATGACTCTTTATAATATATTTTGCATTAAGTTTTACTTTGGCTGTGGTGTGTGGTAGGTCACACCTATATTCCCTGCACTCAGGAGGCAGAGGCAGAGGCAGGAGGATTGCTGTGAATTCCAGGCTAATTTGGACTACATAGTGAGTTCAGGGGTCAGCCTGAACTACAAAGCAAGACCCTGTCTAAAAGAGCTAAATATATATATATATTTCAGTTGGTATTTGTCTGCTGTGTTTTTTTGTTTTGTTTTGTTTTGTTTTGAGACAGGGTCTCGCTTTGTAGTTCAGGCTGGCTCTGAGCTCACTATGTAGCCCAGGCAAGCCTTGAACTCAGCAATCCTCCTGTCTCTGCCTCCCGAGTGCTGGGATTACAGGCGTGAGCCACCACGCCCAGCTCTGCTGTGTTTTTGAATAACCTTTTGCTTCTGTGTTCTGTTAAATAAACCTTTACATTTTGTTGTGGATGTTTTTAATTTCATCTGAGACTTTTAACTGATTAATCATTTGTATTTAGTTTTACTGATAATCTTGAAATTTTTTTCCATCATCCTATTTTGTACTTTATCTGCAATACTCATTTGCCTTTTTTCACATTTCTCTGTTCTACTGAAGTAAAGTTTTTTCCTTGTCTTTTATTCTTTCTCTTGGTTCAAAAATGACATTCTCTGCGTTGCCTCTAGTTGATTGTCCCTAAGTCTCTACCTTAATTTAATGAAAACTAAAGAATCACCAAGACACCCTCCCCAGAATAATAGTCAGTGTAGGATCAATTTCTTACCTTTATTGTAGGAAGAGCTGGCTGCAGCTGGGTACAATAAAAAGCTCATGGCAGCTTGCTTGCCCACAATAGGGGGGCATTTCTCATGCATATAATGGAAGCAGGACATGGTGTCCAGGCTGACTGGCTGCCCCCTCTGTATTGTCCAAAAGGGGCATTTGAGGCCTGGTCACAGGGAAGAGGAACGAGTGTGGGAACACCTGCCTCCTCTGCTGCAGACAGAACCTGCAGGAACTGGCACACGGCTGTCTGTCCCATGACGTCAGCTACACAGCCACGAGGGAGGCTGGGGATGGCTTGGCTTCACCACTGGCAGTGCTCCCTGCTGAACACGGGGTCCCTGCCACCAACCAGGAAGGGGAGTGGATCCTAAGAAGCAGCTAGCAGTGTCTGCCACCACCCCGTACTGACAGGAGGGCTTTAAAGACTCTGCTTACCCTTCTTCCTGTGTATCATCCAGGGTTTCACTCTCACCTGGCTTTCAGGTGCTCAGAATTGGATGTTACTATTGTGGTTTCTTGTAGCTAGTATGTGTTTAGGTTTATCCATTGCATCCTTTGTCCCTTCTGAGGTTTCTCTTTTTTTCTGAGCACATTAAAGGTTCTTTCAGTACTGGCCTGTGAAGGGTGAAGCCAACTCAGTTTTTCTTTTAGTATTTCTTCACTCCACACTAACTCTTGCTTGTGGGTTTAATTGGGTTTGAAGCAGCAGTTGATAGTTTTCCCCAGAATCTTGGAGATGTACTGTTGTCTTCTGGCCCCTATTCTCCCTGGCAAGAACCTGCTGACTGTCACCGTTAGTACACAGTGTGTCTATCTTTCTGCTCCTAGGTATTCTAGAGGTTTACTCTGATTTTTCTAGGTATGGTATATTTGTCTGTTTGTTTGTATTGTGGAGCTGGAGATTGATCCCAGAGCCTCATGCGTGCTAGGCAAGCACTTTCCCATGAAGCCACAGACCCAGACCTAGATATAGAGTTTACTGTGTTTAACCTGCTTGGAAATCATTGGGATTTTTGAATCTAGGAATTCATGTCTTTCATCAGTTCTCAGTATTCTGTTGTTACCTCTTTGGAAGCCACCTTGCACTTAATGTCTTTTCTTGTTCTCTCTTCTGGGCCTTTCTATTCCACACATTAGGAAAAAGTCTCTCTTTACTGTCCTCTGGGTAATTCAGCTCTCAAATTATTCTTTAAGTGTACTAAGTGGCTCTGCTCTTCAGCTCGTCTTTTCAAGGCTTTTTTTTCTTAGTGACTACATATTTTATTCCTGTAAGTTATACTTGATTTTTTTCAGATTTATTCTGTTTTTTAAAATATCTTAGTGTTTTACTTTCTTCTTTTATGTCTCTAATCTTTTCAGATTTTCCTCCTGGTTTTTTTTTTAGCATCTCAGTTCTGAGACTGCTGATCTTCCTGAGCAGTGTGTCTGCTAACTAGCATATGGGGAATAATTGCATAATATGTTCTGGGATTTTTATTGTAAGCCCAGCATGAATGGGTGTGTGACTAGAAATGCATAATTTCAAAATGGTCTTCCCTTTGCTTCTGAGAGGTACTGTAGAGCACCACAACATAGTTATATTAATTTATCAGCCTGTGATTCTCAGATAACATAGTTTATACATCGAAACCCAAACTCTGTAAAGTTCATCTTCACTTTCATATTTCCTGGTCCATTTTCCCTCAGAGCCACCATACCCTCCCATCTGCTGATGGGCAGAGCTTTCCAGCCCCATCCCCCCTTGGTCCCAGCTTCCCTCAGGGCTCCGTGGGCTGCCGTGGGTCATCTGCCTAGGCCTCAGCACTTCAAGTCTGGGTTCCCGGACCCAGCAGCCACTGCAGGGCCACAGGGCCACAGGACATCACCTAAACGCCAGAAAGGACCCCTTCCTTTTTTTTTTTTTTTGAGACAGGATCTCGCTTTGTAGTTCAGGCTGGCCCTGAGCTCACTATGTAGCCCAAGCAAGCCTCGAACTCAGCAATCCTCCTGCCTCTGCCTCCCGAGTGCTGGGAATACAGGCGTGAACCACCAAGCCTGGCATTTGTGGTATGTGGTACTGATTGCTGGTGGGCGTGAGCCACCACGCCCAGTATTGTTGTATATTGTTACTGGGGATCGAACCAGGGACTTTGCACTTGCTAGGCAGGTGCTAGAACCACTGAGCTAAATCTCCAGCCCCCCCCTTTCCACTTTTAGCAGTTGAAACTTTTTGTTCTTCCTTTTTTAATGTTCTCTTTTACCCAAGCAAACATCGGTAGAGGGAGCTTTAGTCCATCTGTCCTCTCTGCTTATCTCTCCATTCATCGCACCACAGTGCCTGGCCTTGTGTTAATTCTTAGTCGACTCTTGTTTCACCTTACCTGTACTCACATGTTGCTACATGAGCTATAATCAAAGCATGTGGTGAGTGTACAAATTAAAATTGAATTACAGTATGCCAGCTGGGGGCATACACCTATAATCCCAGCACTAGGGAGGCTGAGGCAGGAAGACTGCATGAGTTCAAGGCCAGCCTGAAATGCACACTGAGACCCAGTCTCAAAATAAAACTATTACAG